>PVKA01014056.1:0-53409 GCA_004027165.1 Ctenomys sociabilis | reverse complement strand
TTTATTCAGAAACAAATAGCAATGAGACAGTTCCAAAACCAATTAGTAGGACAATTTCCATAATTAATACATTGCATATTGTTATCTTCTTAGTGGTTATTCATAGCACAAGATGTAGACATGATATCCTGTCCAAACAGTATTAGTACAAATCTTTCTTCTCACTGAATAAAGAGAAAGTAGCTGTATATCTGTCCTATTTTGTATATACAGATACAAAATGGTTCTTCATTTGTATCACCTTTTTTTGTTCATTTTGTCAGAGATTGCTATTCCATTACCATTTAAATATTATAGGTGTGTGAATTTAGCAAAGTAATCCAATATAGTGCAGTAGTCCATAATAGTAGTGGATTATCTGTAGGGCTGGCAATATCAGAAGTTATTGACTTGAGTCTTTCATAGCTCAGCATATTAATATGGCTTATTAATTATTTTTTATACCTCGTTTTTTGTACTTTTCTGCTGGATGGTTAATGCCAAGATAAAGCAAGACCTATATAAAAAGAAATGTAACTTTGTATCTGAAAGAGTCAGCCAAATACTCTCAGAATTTACCCTGAAATCCTATACCACACTTTGTAGATCCTTTGTCAGTGTCGGCCATGTGGATTAGTCACAGCCATTGCTTGACCAATTTGCTATCTATGAAAGCCTGAGAGAATATTTTCTCTCCATGTGACTCTCCTTAAGAACAGTCTACATCATGATCACTTTCCTCTGTGGCCCCATAGTCTCCTTGATCAGAAAATTTGGGACATCACTGAGTTACAGGATATTACAGTACAGGTTCTCCTATTTCCTGAGTTCTCACTGACCTTGAAAGGCTAGGACCAAAAATGTTGGCTGTCCTTGTAGCCCTTCTTTTTTCTCTAATTTTTGGTCTGCAAAATTAAGTTGTTAATGCTCCAGAAGAGAAGCTTAATCATATTATTACCCTATAATATAGACAATTGAGCTTAACCTCACTATCTGTCTGAATATCAAACATCTTAGACATAACATGGAATAGGTATTTTCCACCAAGTGTTGTCACTTTATTTCATTACATTTCAGGATGTTTTATTATAAGCAACAGTGACATAGCATTGTACCATCTGGATGATGAAAGAACTACCTATGATTCATGGCTTCAGGCTTCACCAGCATGGTAGATTAACTAGTAGGCAATTTGTAACCTTCAGCTGAATTGAATCAACATAGCTCTGGATGTCAATGGTCCAGATGAGGAGTGTTGGGAACAAGATAAAAGGAGAACTGAAGAAGATGGAATGCTGTTGATTCTTCTAGGAAAGCTCATCATGCTACCTTTTTTCTACATGAACACAGCTGTTCTCATTGCATCAAGGACATGAGTCCTCCCTGTTGCTGAGGATGGCTGCAGTTCTTTCCCAGGGAGCTCTGGTCCTTATTCTGAGCACTGCTTCCTGGCTGCAGTGTAGATCCTTCAGCCTTCTGCCACAGACCCTTCATCCTACTGGTGCAGACCTTCTGGCTTCCACCACTGACCTTTGGGCCTTCCCCATGCATAACCCCGAGATTTAAATAGGACATTGTTGTGGGCTCTAGGCCTCCATCTGGACTCTTTCAGGGAACTGCCATGGGTTCTAGGTCTTCATTCAGGACATTGCCATGTGCTTAGCTGGATTCTTTATGTCTCTAGTGTGTGGACAGATCTCTGGTACTCTTCTGCATTTAATTCTTGAGTTAATATTATAAAATAATCTTGTAAATTATGTGTTCTGTATTAAACCTGTTTCCTTGAAAATGCTGACTACAACAACCAAGAACTGGTCTAGAGATCTCTGCCAAGGCCAGTCGTGCGTGCCCTACTACTTATCAGCTGAGGCAGAACTGCCTGAGTGCTCGTGACACATTTCAGATGGACAAGGAAAGCAGCCTCCAGGAGACATACTCTTTCAGGAAGGCAAACTTCTCTGAAAGACCCATCTGGAAGATTTACAGAGGCAGCTATGTGCTCTGACTTTAGATTAGAACTCCCTTGTTTCAGTGAAGCACAGCCTGAGGATCACTGGGTTGGCAGTGGTACCGGCCCTGGCTGCTTACGTTGTGAGAGGATTTTGGTCAAGACTGGTACAGCAGGCCAGGGAGATAGCTCAGTAGAATAAATGCTTGCCTGGCAAGCGCAGGGTCTTGAGTTCAATCCCTGGTACTGGAAAAAAAAAACAAAAATTAGATTGAGAAATGCTCATTTTAAGCCGGGCGTGGTGGCGCATGCCTGTAATCCCAGCACTTGGGAGGCTGAGGCAGGAGGATTGTTGTGAGTTCGAGACCAGCCTGAGCTACAAAGTGAGTTTAAGGTCAGCCTGAACCGCATAGTGAAACCCTGTCTCAAAAAGACAAAAAAAAAAAAAAAAAGACTGGTACAGCCAGATAATCAGAGAAAAGTCTCCCCCAACAAAGATGTGGCTATTTCCCATCTTTGTTGGTGAATAGGATAAGATTCATGTATGCAGCGAATCTGTAGCATGCTTTAAAGCATTTTTTCTTCTGCAGGCCACATCACTGACATATACTACCAAATGTTGTTTCAGTACCATGACAGCTGCCACCGATAACGTATAAATGAACACACATAAATGTATGCTGGTAGAAATTTATATTCTGTAGCAGAGCTGTACCCATTCGCATTTTGCCTCCAAGTCATAGTCGGCTCCTTCTCTAAACCTTCCACATAATACACCTTTATGTCTGGCCCAGGAAGCATGAGTGAAACTCCGCAGTGCTTTGTGAAATGAACCTGACCTTGTGTTACGAATGATTACACAGCCTCAGGACTCTATCAAAGGATTCTGTGTTTGCTCAAGTATATAATCAGCTGGGATAAGACTTGTTTCCAGTTTACCAATTCTGATGGCTTCTAAGGAATCTAGTACCATTTGTATACTCTCACAACATCCATGGAGAAAGAGAGCAGCCTGTACTGTCACATTCCCAGTCTCAGTAACTGGGATATGGTCTCAAAGACAGGAAACTGTTTCTCTAGTTCACTAAAGGCAGCATAGTCTTCCAACCTTGACTCTAAATTCAGAACCTTTTTACTAAATAGCAGTGCTTCCCAGATCAGATTTATTGTCCAAGACTATGAGATTGAAAAGATTGGTGGAATTTTTCTAACCTATCACCTTTGCTTTCCAAATTAACTACAAAATAACTACAATTATTCAGAACTTACTATGTTCAGTGTTCCTGCTGATCACTTTGCATGCATTAACCCTAATCCCTCTAGCTTCCCTATGAGAACGGTTTAATGGTTGCATGGTTTGTGTATTAGGTAACAGACAGTTAGTGAACACATCAGCTCCCGCAGTTAAGCAAGCAGTGCCACAGTCAGGACATGAATCCATACCTATCCCAGTTTAGAACCTGAGAAAGTCACCTCAAAGCCACAGAGCCTCTGCAGTGGGGGCACTGAGGTCAGTGGGGGAGTGGAGGATTTCATCCAAGATCATGCAGACATATCAATTAATCATCCATTAATTCTTCAAACATTAATTGAACATCTTCTAGCTGTCAGGATCCAGGCTGGTCAATTGGAGCAAGGCCCAGCCTGGACATAGTAGCTGTACTTGGGGAGATTTACAAAGGGAGAACATGAAAAGCGGCCACAAATTACTCTAATGAAAGGTAATAAATGAAAGGTAGTTCAAGTAACTGAGAAGATCATCAACACTTGGAGGAGGCATACAAGTGTGGGAGATGAATGGTTAATTTATATCAAGCAGCTGAACTGGATCATCATGGTTCTGGGTGTGGAAGGCCCTCCAGCGAATTCTTGACAAAAGCATAAAAAGAAAATCAAAAGGGAAGATGGTGTGCTGTTGCTCTTCCTGGAGAAGTCTGGCATGCTGATTTTCCTAAAATGAACTCAGCTGTTCCCATCCTTGGAGGTGCTTGGCTTCTCACTGTCTCTGAGGATGACCGTGATTCTTTTCCAAGGAGCTCTTACCTTGGGCATCGTGTTCCGGCTCCAGTGCAGATCCCTCAGCGTGTTGGCATGGGTTCTTTGCCCCACTGTCACAAACTTTCCAGCTTCTGTCACTGCCCTTAGGGTCTTCCCAGTACAGATTCTTGATACAGACTTGCACAAGACATGACTGTGGGCTCTAGGCCACCAGTTGGATTTGTGCAGGACAGTGACATGGGATCCAATCCCTCAGCTGCATCCTGGGTCTCTCTTGAGCAGATAGTTCTCTGGCATTCTTCTGCATTTGACTTTTTGGGATGAATATTGTAAGGTAATCCTACAAATTATGTGTGCTGTGTAATCTATTCACTTGCAAATCCTGACTACAACAATGAGACCTGACTACAACAATTTAGGAAAACACTGAAAAGACCCCATGGAGAGAGCAGCAGTAATGCTTTCTTCTGATGCAAAAGCTTTGATTTTGGAAATGCAGAAAGCCAGAGAAGTATTTCAATCTGGAGAAGTGACACAAAAGTGAAAAAAGGGGCCATTTCGTCATAGACTTGGGGTTAATTTCTAGGTAGCTGGCCCTATGAGTAACTCACAGTTGATTTTTGAATTTCATTTTGATGACTCAAAGTTAAAACTGTCTTTAGCAAAATTTTCTCTAAGAAGACTGCAAAATATCACCAAATGAAAAGTCATACATAGTTTTATAGGTTCTGGAAACCTTGTCATTGCTTTGCTTGAATTCCACAAGAAAACAAAATTCCTTAGCAGGAAAGAATGGCTGCTGTAGAGACCAAGAGATCAACAGAACCAAGAAGGGAATTAACCAAACAGAAATAGAACCCCAGGCTGCCTGTTCCCTATTTAAGCAGTGCAACAATGCATTAAGGCAACTAATTTAAAATCATTACTGTTTTTTGGCTATTTTTCCAACTAAGTGAATAATTTATGACAAATTATTCATATAAAAATGTACATGTTAACATAAGCTTTCGTCCCAAAGACAGGGTCCCACAACAAAAGATGTCTACTGGAGCTTATCTACCGGGAAAAACAAGGAAGCCAGAATTTTCCTCTCCTCCTCAGGAAAACCCAGGGGAGCAGCCCAGAACCAGATTCTGTTGGAGGTTCACATGCCTTCTCACCTGACCATCATCTTCGTGGCTTATACTGTCTTCCAGATATTCCCATCATGCCCTGTGCAGTTTCACCCACAAAGTGGACTTGCAATGTCTTTCCAAGCTCTCTTCCTGTTTCATATCAATGCATTAATTAAGGATCACTGCCTCTGTCAACCACTCTTTAATTATTCTTCCAGTTTAATAAACACCCCTACCCAGCCTGCACTGCTTCCACGGATTCTTTGTTCCATGAACGTCAAATCCTCTGCTTTCTTTAAGATCTGTTGTGTGATAGTGGGCTGAGATCTGGGTGGCATATCCAAAGAAGCAGAATCCACAGAGCACAGTCCAGTGGCATAAACACTAGGGTCTCTTGAGGGCACGAGACTCACCCCTGGCCATAGAGAAGGAAATCCTGACTCTGTTAGCTTAGAAGGGACACCTCAATTTATAGAAACTTGTAGTTCCTAAACACTCTCATAGCAGCCTTAGTGACAGAAAGGTTGTAAATGGAAGAGAAACTCACATGTATTTCCTTCTAAGACAAGTCTGGTTTAGTTTCACCAATTCTTAGCCAGCTAAGAGTAGAACTGAAGTTGATTATGAATTCAAATATGAGCTCTGAGTTGAGAAGTACTGGGCTGTAAATATATGGCAACACAATAGACTAGCTGGGTAACCTTGGACAAGACATTTGAGCTGTGTAAGTTTTGAGTTCATTCCTTTGCTGAAAGGGGACAATTATGGTACTTACCTTATAGAGTTACAGGGAGATTATAGTAAAACAATATCTGTTCAATGTCTAGGCCACATTAAATACTCAGTAGATCAAAGGCCTCATTACATTGCATCTGCCCCTCACACACCATGGATTTCCCACCTACCTCATTTCATCCACCCATATACCCACACAAATATTCTCCCACTCAGGGCATCGCTACTCAATGCCACTTATTTCTTAGGTACTGAGATATTGAAAGAACAAATCACGGTGCTTCTCATTATGAAATTGTGAGAATTGAAGGTGACAGATTTGTCCACATGTATTTAGGTGAAGGAGAACAAAGGCTGTGGTGGGACTATGAGGGCTTCAAGGCTGACTCACCACTCAGTGGAGAGAAGTGCTGAGGAAGTGCCTCACAGAGAAAACCCTGAAGCTGGATGTGGAAAGTTTTTTTGTTTGTTTTGGTACTGGGGATCAAACTCAGGATTTTGAGCTTGCCAGGCAGGTGCTTATGCCACTGAGCCATCTTCCCAGCCAGTTGGATGTGGAAAGTGAGCAGTGATTTTCTGTCTGATAGAGAAAGAGAGGTGGAGGTGGGGCCATTCAAGAACAGTGTGACCATTCCTCAGAATTCAAGAGCAAGGTGTTTTGGCCAGGGGAGAAACGGCCTACATGCTGGAAGCTGTAGAATCCTGTGGCCTGGAAACCCGATCAGGAAGGGTAGAGTGCAGTGAAGGATCGGAAGAAGCCCTGCACAGCAGACGATGGCAGCTTTTTGGTCTGATTAGTGTGACCTTCTTCTCATAGGTTCTTGCTTCGAGCTGGGTAAATATATACAATGGGGTTCTAATACTAAAATAATAATCATAGAAAGAAAAATAATAGAAACATATTCAGTATGTATCATTTGCCTATCTGTAAGCTGAATGCATTATGAGCATTATTTTATTTGATCCTTTGGAATCCCTTGGAAGAAAGTGCCATAGCTATCCCCTTTCTGTTAGCCTAGCTGGACTTCCTAAGACATATTATGTCAAGACTGCAGCAAATGTTCAGCTACCTCATTGGCAAATAATATCACATGGGTTGCACTAAAAAATAGAATGGCATTCTGTTTTCTAACATGGAAACACAAAGGTGGGCCTCCAAGGGTGGGGTCACTGTTTTCTGCCTGCAGAAAACTTCACGTCAGCAGCTGGAAAAGCCTTCAATACAGGTGAAAGAGTATCAGGAAAGTGCTCTGGGCAGGAGGAGAGAAATGATCGTGTTCAGTGTGTTTTCAAAAGATCATTCACCATCTGTGTGGAAAACAGAAACATGGGCCACAAGGCTGAAGGCACAGGCTGCTGCACAGACATGGATGAGGGATGACAAAACCTCACCCTGAGCAGGAAGCAGGCTCGTGAAGCTCTGGATACCAAACGGGCAGCATCCTGCTCTGTACTGAGGGTGGACCACACATGAGGTACTGGACCACCAACCATCTCACAGTATTATTTCACAACTACGTGGGAGGCTGGAATTATTAGTGCTTTTTTTCTTTTTTTACAGAAGAGGAAACTGAGGCTGTACCTAACTCTGATGATGTGCTTAAGATTATCCAGTTAGCCAGTAATGGACTTAAATTTCAATAGAAAGTCCAGCTTTTTAGAGATCACTGTCTACAATGTAGAGTGTGCCTAAGGAGAGTCACTTTGAGAGAAAACATTCTCTCAGGCTTTCACAGAGAGAATATCAGTCAAGCAATGGGTTGTGACTCATCCACATGGCTGAAACTGACAAAAGATCTACAAAGTGCTGTACAGGGCTTCACGGTAAATTCTGAGGGGCTTCGACTGACTTTGTCAGATACAAAAGTGACATTTTTGTTATATAGGTCTTGCTATATCTTGGTCTTAACCATTAAGCAGAAAAGCATAAATACAAAGTATAAAAAGTAAAGCCATATTAATATGCTGAGCTGTAAAAGCTCAAGTCAACAACCTGTGATATAACTAGTTCTGCAGATAACCCACTACTATTATGGACTACTGGGCTATATTGGATTATTTTACTGAATTCATGCACTTACAATATTTGAATGGCAATGGAATATCTACCTCTGACAAAACTAAACAAAAAGGAGGGATACAAATGAAGGACCATTTTGTAGTGAATATATGTGTATGTGTGTCTGTATATACAAAATAGGATAGATATACAGCTATTTTCTCTTATTTCAATAAGAAGAAAGATTTGTACTCATACTGTTTAGGTAAGAGAACATGTCTGCATCTTGTACTATTAATAACTACTATGAAGACAGCATGCCATATATTAATTATTGTAACTGTCCTAATAAACTGTTTTGAAATTGTCTCATTGTTATTTCTTTCTCAATAAAATTAGTTTAAAAAAAAAGATCCCTGTCCAAACTGCAGGAGCCTCAGGTAGTCCCTCCTCCTGTGTAAAGAAACCCACCCTTCCTTATGAGAAGGCCAGTTCCTCCTTTTCATTGCATGGGGGACGCCGGGGAGTGGCTACTTAACAGCTGCCTTATAAGCCCTTGTCAGAAACATGAAGGCAGCAATTAAGGCTTCCCTTTGCCTTCCAGTGCCTAATGAAGGATGATGCGCTGCAGCCTCCACCAGGCCTCTCAGGAGGAAGCCATGGTGCCAGAAACACATTGGGCCTTCTCTGTAACCATGTGCTCAATTCCGTGACACCGGTCCTCAGCTACCCATCCCATCTGCTGAGAAGCACTGGGCACTGCAGACTGGGCGTGGAGCCTAATGAAGCAGAGAGAGGCCAGGTGCTCTCACTGTGGGCCAGAAGGCCCAGAGCCACCTCCGTGGCAGGGAGAGGAAAGATAATAGAAGAATGAGATTTCAGATATTCTATTTGGGATTTTTGATGCTTACTGTGGGGTAATGGAGCATTTCTAAAATTATGTTTCTGAAGATGCTTCTGTTCTGCAAGATGTCATTAAATGTTGCAGGGGAAAAACAGAGTCTGTCGACAAGATGGCACTGCAGACATTGAGTTAAACAAAGCAGCTCAGCTTCCGGTGCTGTTGGACTTCTCAGAGATTTTTCTAGACCAAAATCCATGCAGAAAATACTGAGGGAAAGATGTAACGCATGACATTCCAAAATTTTGTTTTGACCATGGTGTTCTTTTGTCAGTGCAATCTTGGCCTGTGGCAAATGAGTTTGGAAGGCAAATACAATGCTACTGTTAATTCTCTCCTGCAAAATCTTATCCACTGGTGGCAGCAAAATCACATCACAATGCTGCAGAGTAGCTTTGGTAGTTGCTTTAACAGCATCCGCTCGAGCATATTTGATGCGGTACTTGTCAGGAAGTCTGTCTACAGGGGGAGTAGGACACTGGAATTTCTGGTTCAGTGTGGATCCCTTTTATATCATTAGTTTAAAATGCATCCAACTGAGTCACTTTCCAGTGATCTTCAATATTAATTCAATCCTTCCACAAATATTCATAAAACATGTTCTATGCATTAGGCTTATAGAAATGGAGCATATATTTAAGAAAGATAGTAAATGGGCAAAAAGTGACTTTAGACTAAACTACTATGCTGAAGACACAAGGAAGGGTGTGCGTGAGGTAATGCACAGTGGCAGGTCAAAGCATCCAAAGCTTTGATTAGGTATTCCTGGGAGATGCTGCTGAGGGACCATTTGAGCTGAGAGCTGAAAGCTGAGAAGGAGCCAGCCAGGCAAGCAGTTCTGTGTAAGGGAGGTACAGAAAGAAACACAGCAAGGGGAGACAATAGCAAGGCTTGTTCTTGGAACAGGGGGGAAACTGCTTTAGCTGGAGCACATGGAAGGACAAGAGTGTGATGTCAGAGAAGGTGGCAGGACTCAGATCTTATAGGGCCTATATGCCCTGGCACATAGTTTAGACTGTACTCTGAGAAGAAGAGGAAACCATCAACAGGTTTTAAGCCCCAACATCATCTTCTCTGTTTTTCTATTTCTAAAACTGTTCTTCTGGCTGTGTTGCAGAGACTGAATCATAAGAAAAGTATAATTCACGGAGAAGGCAAGAAATGACTCTGATCATCCTGGTGGCAAGAAAAGGACCGATCTGATGGACATCGAGGAGAAGGCACTGAATCCCTTCGGGTTCTCAAGGCCCATCAGACTTGTGTATTAAAATACTCCGATTTCAAAAGCATGGGTCAAGTGGTAGAGTTGCATTGCTATCATTCTGCTCTAACAGAACAGTACAAAATGAAGGGAGAATTTTCTGCAAAAGAATGATAAAACCAACAAACCTCTAAGTGGCATTGTTCATAGTGATGAAATATTAGGAGCCATGCTAATGCCTGATGCTAGGCATCTGCTTAAGAAACTTATGGAGCGTAACATGGACATCTTTGAAAAAATTCAATAAAAATGTTTAGGATGTGATACTAAGAAATGATCTCAGATAAGTAGTGAAGAAAGGGGGAGGTTACAGAGTTGCAGTCAACATTGATGGAACAGGTGTTCACCGAAGGATACAGGAGGAAGCCTTGGTATGAAGGAATAAAGACAGATACATGAGGCTGAGTGAAATTTTGAGGGGCTCTGAAAGTTCACATGAAAAGAAACATAAGAAAGCATTTGTTTTCCAGGTTCTAGTACATGCTGCCTGGGTTCAAGGTGGTCAGACTTCAGTGTTTCACTAGATCCTTGCAGCAGTCTTGTATTGCAAGGATCTCTATTTTATGAAATAGACAACTGAGACTCAGCAATGCCAATCCCAACTAAAAGAACATCCACTGCTTGCAGGTCCTTGTGGTAGCAGCTTTCAATATATTGTCACTCATCTTCTCAATCGGTGTAAAATGTGGAGGATCTATTATCCTCAGATGCGGCAGCTGGGATTTGGAAAAGTAGTTCTACTGCCAGAGCCACAAGTCTGCAGTCTCCAAGAGAATTTGTCAGGGAGAAATTAACATCAATTCTATGAGCAAGGGGAACGAACAAAGAATGAAGATTTTCCAGCATCGTCTTTAGAACTCTGAGACAGCCTGCTGTCTTTCCAGCCAGAGGGCCAGGAGGGCCTACCTCGAGACTTGCTCCTCCGCTTCCGCTTCCCTGCCGACGAGGTGCGTGGGGCTGGCTGCAGCTGACCAATCTCGATGGGCATGTTTGTGCGGAAACTCTCCTTGAACTTCTGCATCAGGGACTCCACTGTCTCCTGCGTCGCCTCAGCTGCAGCTACAGGGTAGCAATGGGGCTGAGATTAGGGCTTGACCCACCTATAGCCCCTAGAAGACCAGACCTGGCCATCTCAAAACCAAAACTTCCTCCCTGACCCACTGAGGATATAATATAGAACAACACGCCATTGGTCTAGGCCCAGGTGGGATGTTGGCTCCATTATTCATTTATTCAACATCTACTGTGCTAAATTCCATGCACTTCTCTAGCCACTTCGGATCTGGTGGCAAAAAATTAGACTCTGTATTTCAATTGATTCAGACTTTGATAGGACACACAGTCATACAATTCCAACACTGTGCAACACTTCTGTAACAGCAATGGCAAGATTTCTAAAGGGGTACCGAGAAAGATCATTACACCCCTCTAGAGACCCTAAGGCAGGCTTCCTAGAGCAGATTTTATTTAAACAGAGACCCTAAGGATGAATAAAAATTAACAAAGAAAGCAGATCAAGATGCGGTTGCAGAGGAAACATGGGAGCAAAGTGTCCTGGCTGAGAGAAGGAGGATGTGCCTGAGGCCAGAGGGAGGACAGGCTTTTGAGCAACAGAAAGTTTAGTGTGGTTACAAAGGAGCTTTAAAAGGGTAGGTGAAAGAAATGAAGCTGCAGGAAGGAAAAAAAAAACACCTTAAAAATCACACTTAGGAATTTGGAATTTATCCTAATGGAAAGCATTATCACCGAAAGTCCTTAACCAGGAAGCTGACGTGTTCAAATTAAATTACTTTAAGAATAACTAATTACAGTGTGGAAATGCAGATACAGGCAGGGAAGGAGGCCAGAACTGAGTTTGGGGGAGCAGTCTACAGTGTGAGCATAGAAGTGCAGGATCTAGTAGGTACCACTACAGCACCGGTGATACGTAGATCGCTAAGCACCACCGCCCCATTTCACTGATGGAAACATGAAGCCTCCAAACAAGTCCTACACCTCACTTCAAGCCAGCCAACAGTGCAGTCAAGCCCTCTAATCCCTCATCTGATGCTTCATTTTCAACCACGGTTTTGGTAGTAGCCACATTTTCATAGACTTTTAAAATGCAGACTGGTAGAGACACCTTAATGAAGTAAGTGAGGTCAGAAAAGCAGAAGGAAAAACATGAAAGATGAAAGGAGAGGGGACAAAACTAGCAAGGCTTGAGAGGAAGGAAAGACATAACATAAAAGGAAAGGAGAAGAAACCCCCCCCCCAAAAAAAAAGAAAAGCAAGTTGCTAAATGGCTGCAGTGCTTTTGTTCTGAGGAATTCCCAAAGAGAACACTGACTTTGAAATCTTCAAACTCAGCCCTCTCTCTATCGGTGTTTCCAGAGGCTAGGGAGTTTCTTCCTCAGTTGGAAATGCCTACTGTCTGAAGCTAGGAGATGGCAGGCATCAAAGACCTCTATTGCTTTGAAGAGGCTTCAGATTGGACAAAGAAGGTCGAGAACACCCCAACACCCACTGCTGAGTTCTTGCTTCCCAGGAAATATTATCAGTGTAGACAGGAATGGGTTCAGCACACATCAGATCCAACTTGCTGAGTTGGAGCACACTTGGGCAACACTAAAACTGAATGATATAGAGATTAACTTGGTCCACGTGCACAGATCACTTGCAAATTCATGAAGCTTTCTGTATTTTGAGGGCTGGGAACATAGCTCAGTGTCACAGCACCTGCCCGGAAAGTGCAAGGTCCTAAATTTAATTCCTGGTACCAAAAAACCCCCTCCAAAAAATCAGATTGCTGATTTGGATATTAACTTCTATGAGAAGCCCCATTTGGGGACATAGGAAAAAAGTTTGATTACTAAGTGAAAGACAAATTTCAATGCAAGAGGACTACTCAGTGGCCTTCTTCCCTATTGCTGGCCCCTCCTGCTGTCCTCTCCCCAGATACTTCAGTAGGTCCAGCTGAAGGTGATCCATAAAGATGCCAACTGTGGGATCCTCCTGCATGTGATGGAGAACCCTCTAGAGAGTTTACACTGTGAATCTTTGCCATACACAATTTCATGCCTTAAAGAGAGAAGAGTGATTTGCCTAGAATTTTAAGAAGAGGGTTAAGCTATGTTCCAAAGTCCAAAACCCAGAACAAGAAATGGACTTCAATCCCCAAAAGGAGGGACTTCAACAGGTTTGTCAACACTCATTCATTCATTCATCCATCCATCCATTTCCCAATTAATCCATCCCATCATTCCACGACACTTGCAGAAAACCTGTTTTGTACCTGTATTGTAAGAAGCTGTATATGTTAGTCATAAGAAAATACCATAGACTTGTTGGCCTAAATAGAAAATATTCATTTTCTTGTAGTTCAGGAGGTTGGAAGCACAAAACTAGCATGGTAACAGGGTCAGTTTTAGGTGAGAGCCACCTCCTCTCAGTCACTTTTGCATGGTGTAGAAAAGGAAGAGTAACATATATGACCCTCCTTCTGTACATTAGGCAGAGTTTAATCATGTAGGGACCCCTGCTGAAGATGTCATTCTACCTCGCATGCCTCCTAAAAACCATATTTCCAGATTCAGTTTGTCATGAACTGAATCATGTATGCTCCATTCTCCTTTCCTATGGCGAGGTTCTAACTCCTGATATGACTATGGAGATAGGGCTCTTAGTACAAGATTTAGGTTAAAGGAGGCCATAAAGGTGAGGATCATGTCTATGGAATTGGTGGCTTTATAAAAACAGAGAGAGAGAGAGAGAGAGAGAGAGATGGAGAGGGAGGGAGGGAGAGAGAGAGAGACAACTAGAGCAGTTATACCTCTCCACACACACTTGGACTACAGTTCTTGTGAATACAAAGCAAGAGGGCAATGCGTGCAGATTAGAGGTTTTTCACCAGAACCTGCCTGTGTGCACATTTTGATCTTGGACTTCAGTTCCAGAACCGAAACTTGTTATTTAAGCCACTCAACTTATATTATTTATTACAGTAGCCCAAGCTGACTAACAGACAGTTAGGGATTAGGGTTTGAACATATGCGTTTTAGGGGAGACACAAATATTCTGTCTATAACTTGGCACACTATTGAAAACAAAAATCTCTTCATGATACTTACAACATAGTAAGGGTGACAGATATTCATTGGTGATTTACATAGGAACATAAAATTTACAAGTGATATGTACGATAAAGGGAAGATGAAGAACAGCAGGCAACTATGATCACTGAACATGTGGCACATGCCTGTAATCCAATAATATTATTTATATATATATATATATATATATATATATATATATATATATATATATATACTCTCATGATGTGGTTACAAAGAAAAAAATGTTCAGCAAGAGAGAGGGAGGTATTGATTTTCACTCCTGTTGGTCTAGTTCTAAATTGCTGCAGACTTACAGTTCTCAGTGAGAGAAGAAGTACTGCCAGGGACCACACTGAATAGAATTAAACATAAATGTGATTTTTAGATATGAAAACTTGATTGCGCTAGGGACACTGCATGGACAGTGCATCATTTGGGTCATATGTTTATGAGAGAGAGCTGACCTCTATGGAAACCTTGTATGCATCCCTTGAAAGGCACACAGAGGAAGCATGCACACAGAACAGTGATGAATACAAATGTCTGGCAATGGAAGCAACAGAATGTGTGTGTGTTCTTGACCTGGAGTGGTCATTCTGCATTTTTCATCCCCAGATTCATGTTCCTTCTTTCCTGAGTGGTCATTATATCCTAATTTGACTATTACTCATGAGATATGAACTTTAGTAAATTAAGAAATACCAACCAGATTATTAAAATACACCTTTTGATGTATCTGGGTGCAATCATAGTGGCATTCCTTTGGGTACCATATGTGGTCACTGAAGCCTTTTTCTCTAGAATTCTTTCTTTGCTCTGTTCCCGTGAGCTAAGTCATTTTGCTCCACCCTGCAGTATTGCCACGATACTTCTATGCTGCAGCCCATTGAATGAGCAATAAATTCCTTGAACCCACAAACCAAATTAAACCTTTCATTCTTTAAGTTGTGGGGGTTGAACATTGTGTTCCAAGGATGGAATACTGACGAATACAGGAAACTGGCATCAGAGCAGTGGAGTTTTGCCATGATTATAACTTAGAAGCCTTTAGAAATGATTCGGAAATGTGGAGAGATCCACACCAAGGAATCCTTAGAACATGCAGTCAAATGCTGGTGGATGATTCTGGTCCATGCTCAGAAGAATGGAGCACTGATGAGAATGCAGACAATAGAGTCTAGGCTCATATATCAGTTTGGAATAAAGGGCTCCCATGACAGTGGAACTAGCAGCCATGGATGTTACAATTATGCAAAAAACTGTCTACATTTTATCCATGTCCTTAGACTTTGCAGGAGACTAAGATTAAAGTCAGTGAACTGATTTACCTGCTAGAGGTGATTTCAAGATTCCGGCTATGGCATGAGCACTCCTTTCTGTTTTCAGCCAGATTTATAGTACAAATCCTGAACAAAAAGCAGAGTATGTGGGCTGAGGAGATCACTCAGCAGCATAAGTGCCCACCTGGCAAGCACAAGGACTTATGTTAGATTGGTGGCATGAAAGAAAGAGAGAGAGAGAGAGAGAGAGAGAGAGAGAGACAGAGAGAGAGAGAGAGACAGAGAGAGACAGAGAGAGAAAGAAAGAAAGAAAGAAAGAAAGAAAGAAAGAAAGAAAGAAAGAAAGACAGAGAGAGAGAGAGAGAGAGAGAGAGAGGGAGGGAGGGGGGAGGGAGGGAGGAAGAGAAAAGAAAAGGAAGAACAGAGTATAAAATGTGAAATATTTAAATTTTGCCCCAAAGAAATGATGTGTAATCTTGGAGCCAAATGATACATATCTCTTTAAGAGATTAGTATCATTAACAAAACAAAACACACAAAATAACAAGTATTTTATACAAGGACAAGAAGAAAGATACCTTGAAGGAATCATAGATATCAGCAATACTTCACCTATTCCATCTTCAAGGGCACAAAAGTATTAAGATTTCATTTGAGAAGAGTGTCCCTGAGTACCCTAATTGAAAAAAGCCAAGCAGGGCAGCAGTCCTGAGGCATTGCATTCACCATGCTCAACCATCCCAGAACCTGAGGTCACTGCAGCCATGATCCTAGGGGGCTTGACTACTGCTTTCACTCACAGGAGACCCTGGATTTCTCCATGTGATGCCAATTTTACTAGTACACACAGCTCAACTTGCAGGCAGACCTCCAATGGATTGCATCTTATGGCTTCAAATCATCTCATGCTTATCTGGGCTTGGTTAATGGAATTCTTTGGCAGAATATCAGAAGAGAAGGATTTAGGAGTGTTCTTCCTTTGAACCTTTCCTGTTTCTGCACTATATTTCTGAAGAATGTTGGGAACCTTCATAATTACAGCTCCTTCCGTGAATCTCTTTCCCACAGTTCCAATTATTTAGCAGTCCAATAAAACCATTTTCTGTTCTTGTACTTTGAGTTAGTTTTAGGTGCCAGTGGCAATTTTGCTATGCTTCTCTCCCTGGTATATTAATATTTTCATGTTGATTTATTTCCTTCTGCCTATATTATCTTAAAAACTTCATTTGAAGATGTTTCTTTGTCCACATGGACCTCACTGTCTTCCCCTTGCACCACTCCTCATTTTTTATGTCTCTTAGATTCATCATTTCCTGAAAGTCAAATTTCTTCCCTCCTGCTATTTCTATTTTGATTTTCCCTACACTGCTACAGATTTGACTAGCTCAGGGCTGAGGAAGACACATGGAGCGGAAAGGTTTCCTCCCTTGAGCTGTGAAGGTTTCTGAACCCAGCAGTAGCAAATCCCATCCATCTGTTTGGCTGCTCTTGTGTTGGTGACAGTGCCAAAAGCCCAGAATGGCTCAAAGTGGCTGTGCTTGAACAAACCTCTTGGTGACTGATTTCATCCTGTGCACCACTCTCTATCCCTATCTCTCCCAACCCCATTTGAAAGCTCTATCAATATCAATATATAGAGTTGGCAAAACAAGCCATACTGCCTCCTGGTACCCACCAAGCTCTGCCTTCCCAGAGTGGTAAGATGCTCACCCATCGCTTGGATGAATGCAACAGATGGTGTTTGATCTGATCGTCGTGGCAGGCCGTGGAAAGCAGGGAGTGGAGGGGGAATGCTGCCTCTAATTGACATATGAAAGATTGTCAAGTTTAAATGAAATGAAGCACTGGGGACTAGGGTAAGAGAGAGAGAGAGAGAGAGAGAGAGAGAGAGAGAGAGAGAGAGAGAGACAGAGACAGAGAGAGAGACAGGGAGACAGAGAGAGAGAAAAGAGTGTGGTAGGGAGAATTATACTCAATAATGAAGGACAGAGGACAAGAAATGGGGAAGGACAATGAGGATGACAGAGAGAGAGAGAGAGAGGGAGGGTAAGGGAAGAAGGAAAAGTGAGGGGGGCAGAAATGAGTAACAAAGGAAATTAAAAAAAGAAGACAAAACAGAAGGCAGAAAAGAAAGCAAATGTTAAGTTCCTTTGCAAAGGCACAACTTGTATGTCAGTTTCCAGCTCTCAGACAAGCCTGAGCCTTTATAGGACCAGCTGCGAATGCTGCACCTACACTGACTCTCGATAGTTGTGTATTCCAACCGTCATGCACTATTTTCTTTTTCCAATGACACTCAGGATCTACCACTGACATGTGCATAGGTTTGGATTCAGCTTTCAGTAGTATTCTCACCTCTCTAATTTTCTTCAGACACATTCAATCTGTTAGAAGAAAATTCACAATTCCTGATGACTAGCTCTTTGCCAGGAAAAGGGTGATATTTCCTCATGTTTTCTCATTTATTCTTCCTAACGACTGGGCAAGACAAGTTTCATTATCTCTGTTTAGAAACTGACACTGAGAATCGTAGAAATTAAATGTTCTTTGAAGGTCACACAGCTTAGAAATGGCAGAGCTGGGTCTGGACTCTGGCCACAGTGGCTCCAATCCCCGTCCATTATATCACGCCTGTGGTCTGCATCAGGGACAGAGATGAGCATATTGATTTTGGAGGCTGGATGTCATTTTTCCAGACCTGGAAGGTAGCTCTGATATTCAGCCCCTTTTTAGATCATCCAGGTATGGAGCTCAGGAAAATCTGTACCTGATTGGAATCAGTGGCTTCATCTGTTTGGAAGTGCTCTGTTATGCCAGAGAAATCCCATGCCAGACCACCATCTAGACCCCAGACTTATATCTTTTTTTTCTGTATTTTAGGGAAAGGTCTACAGGGTATTAAGGGTCTCACTACTAGATCAAACTTGTTTACAGCCTCCCAAGAGCTGGAATTATAGGTATACACCACCACAACTGGTTCCAATGGCTGCCTCAGTGCCCAGGGTGGAATCAAACCCATGCCCCCTGCACCTGTTTGCAGGTGCTTTAATTCACTGAGCTATTTGGCTGGCCTTCCAGACTTGTATCTTGTCTCCTTTTTTCACTTCTCTCTCACTTCAGAACCATGTTCAGAGCTCAAAACAACAGGTGGGCATTTAATGGCTATCTTACCTAATCCAAGTGACAAAGTCCACTCAAGTTTCAATGTCAAGTCTGCATCTATGTAACCTTGAATTACTCTATTCATTTTTGTAAATCTTGGTTGTTCCCCCTGGTGGATGTCCAGAGCGTTGCTGGGAAGAGTGCATGTACTTATGGGCATGCAATGCCTAACTAAGCTTCTATTAAGTGCTCAAGGAGTACTCACTACCCACCCTCTTCTCCCTACTCCTTCCTCTTCATGACTTTTCATTTAAGTTATTTGACCCTTCATTCAATTTTTCACTTATTGACTTTGAAAGTCTTCAGCATAGCAAAATAGCCACTGTGGAAATAATCTTAAAGGTTAAATATTCTTCTTTTATTCAGATGTAAAAATATAGTCTCTGGGTTTGGGATAAAGCTCAACGGCACAGCACTCCTCGGCGAGTGTGAGGTTCTGGGTTCAATTCCTGGTACTAAAACCATCCCCAGTACCACTACAACAACAGCAAAATAGAGTCTGTAAGCATTACAGTCATGGTTAAAGTCAGCAGCATACTATGGCCCATCTTGCATGTCTCCTCTTTCCTTGACTCCTCTTTGCTGCCCAAATTGATAATTTCAGGCTCAGATCTTGTGATGTAAAATTATATGTATCAATTTATCTATGGTATTGAATTCAGTTATTTGTTGAAAAATTATTATAGATGAATATGTAAAGGTTATTTTTAGATGATATTAATGTTTAAATCAATGGATCAAATGAAATTTCTCATTCTCCTTGTCATAGGTGGGTTTTAGAGAATCAGTTGAAGCCTTGAATAGGAAGCACACTGACCTTTCTCAGGGAGAGGGAAGCTGTACTCCTTCAAACCTGAGCTACATCAACTCTACCCTAGGTCTCTTCCTGCTGACCCACCAGGAAGCTTGTGGACTTGATAGCTTTCAAGATAACATGGGATAATTCTTTGAAACAACTTTCTCTATAGACAAGTAGGGAAAGGGGTAAACACTCATACAGAATTTATATCACCCAAATGATGTCAGGAATGAGGGGAAGGTAGTGAGAGAAGACAGACAGTCCAGGCGTAAGGTATAGGTTAGAAAAATCCAACATAAAAGCAAAGACTCTTCCAATTTAGAAGTCATACAAGGGATGTCACTGAGTAATATTAGATCCTGTTTCATATGGCATCATATCTTCATAAAAAGAGAAGAAAAACAGAAAACCAACCAGGACTCAGCCAGATGACAATGTTCCATGACTAGTACAAATTTAAAACCCATGTGTGTATCATAAAAATGGCTGTCTCTTCCCTGCTAGTGTTGGGAATTTAAAAAAAAATGATGCATATAATTTTCTCACACTTTTATTTTAACCCATACATTTTCTTAAACCTTTGGTGGTTGCCTGGTTCAGTTTATCTTTCAGCAAGTGCCTTCAGACAAGACAAATGAACAAACTGCAATAAATACAAATTGGAAAACCAAGAAACAGCCATTTTCTTATACCCAGGATCAGAAGACTGTCAGTTAACACTGCAGGTGTCCATGATGGTATCTGGGAGATGGTATCAAGTGTGAACGATGGAAGTAAATCTTAAGATATTTTCCTGTTCTGTTAAAAACACAATACCTTCCAGGTTCACTGGAGCTGGTTTCATGGTCCCTAGCCAGAACACAGATGGTCTGATACATTCCTTCCAGCTCTGACATCTTGTAATTCTAAATGAGAATGAATGTGCTTTTATGAAGATGAATAATAATTACCAGAACTACATTCCTCAGTTTGCAAAGCATTTCCTTTTTCAACTAACACTCTCCTTATGAACCGATTGTCCACTTTGTAGAGGCACCAGCGAGAGACTGAACATTCCCAAAGCTGAGCTAGTCACCACAGGCTCACAGGTCTTATTCAAGGGATAAAGGGTCAAGTAGCTAAGTAGTTTGGGACAGAGATAGCTTTGTCAGTTCAGTGCCACCTTGAGGTGAAGCCAACCATGGGAGGCCTTGGAACTTCCATAGTTTGGAATGTTAACCATAAATTTTTCCAGCTGTGAGAATTGTTACTAAACCCCTACTTCCTCAGTTTCCTTAAACACGTGTTCAAGTGAGGCTTGTTCTAACTTTGATACAACATTTCTGATTCAATGAAATGTGAGAATGCGTATTATAGTACACATAGTGAATGTTTTAAAAATGAGATGTAAAATTCCAGTGATGTGGGAGGCCAAGTTCAAATTACTTTACCACAAGTTCAAATTAGGCTGTGGAATTTAGTGAGTCTGTAAGAACCTATCTCAAAATGAAAAGAAAGAGGGTGGGAAGGATCTGTTGATGCAGCTCAGTGTGAAGGCCATGGGGTCCAAAACACAGAACTGAAAAAGAAAATTTAGTACTACTGTAGCCAAGAAAATCTTAAACCATCAGTCATGGCAAACTCAGATCTTCTGCCCAGGCTGAGCATAAAATCCCAAATCCACTAACCAAATTCCTCTCATAAATTTGTCCCTTCTACAATTTCATGAAAGGATCACACTACCAGAGATACCCACTTCTGAGGATAAGCAGGCCATCTTCAAGCCTTAATTGGAATTTCTCACCCAGCACCATTACTGGTGCCCTATCCAGAAGTGTAGACCTCCATTAGTAAAAAGACAACACTTTAATGGAAGAGGCAGGTAAAATATTGTGTGTTGAATGACCAGGCAGAGAGTACAATGTAACCAGTGAGGTACCAGCTCTTTCAGAGTGAAAAGGCAATGGAAAATTCCCAGAGGAAGTGTAAATTAGTCTAAAGTCATTGTATGGCTAGGTAATCTCGAATTATCTTTCTTTTCCATAGTTTAGCATGACCAAAAGAAAGGCACTGTAGAAAATTTCACAGTTTGCTTCTTCTGGCATTAAAATAAGAAATAATTGCATTGCTAAATGAAAAGGAAATACTTGATCTTTCAACTAAGAAGGAGATCTGAGTATACTCACTCCTAGCCCTACTTTAGAAACTCTTATCTCTTTTTAGGCTGATATCCTGGCCTACCACACTTTGCTGTGTCTGTTACCATCATCTTTCATGCCTTGATGTACTGAAGAAGCACAGTGGAGCAATGCATTACATGTGGGTCTCCATTGTACCACATCCTCATTAGCTTTCTAGGCTTCAAGTTACTTGTCTGTAAAATGTTTTGCATAAACCTCTCTAGAGAATTGTGCATTTTTTTTTTCAGTACCAGGGATTGCACTCAGGACCTTGCGTTCACCAGGCAAGTGCTTATTTCTACTGAACTATCTCCCCAGCCCGGTTGGTTTTTTATTGGTTAAATTCAAATGCAACAAGATAAACATTAGGCTTAAAACATACTAAAAATCAAGAAAAATAGGTTCTACACTCCCCTTTTGTGTAACTCATTGACATTGGTTAAAGACCATAGGTTCTTCTCATGTTCAAATTTTACAATCATTCTGGGCCTCTAGAACATCCACAGTTTCCATTTTCACTCTACAGGAGCCAGCCCCATTCTAGCCACAGCTGTGCACTTAGAACCTGGACAACTGCAGGCCATGGAAAAACTGCTCCCAGACCCTTTGTCCTCCCCTGCTCTGTCATGCTCTGTCCTGCTATCAGGCAGAGGTTTTCTCTCTAAGATATCTCCAGGTCCCAAAGCTCAGCCATGTTGGATCAAACATCTGCAAAACTAGGACGCTGCTGATGACAAAAGTGAGTGGAATTTGTTTCTGGCCAGAGGGTAGAAGAGAGGAGCCAAGCCTATTCTATTTCGTTTACTCTCTACCTCTCTAGAAATTTAATAGTAGTTTCAATTTTTTTTTTTTTCCTGGAGCTTCTTAGACTTAGATTGATGTTATTAGAGTTTGCCTAAATGTAACATTCCTATTTTCCAGGAGCATTTCATTAGACAGATCATGACAATAACAATAAAAAGTATATCCACCAATTATGGGTGTTCTATGTGACAAGTAGTATTTTAAAGACCATAAAGCTATCGCTTAATTTAATCCATATAATAACTGTGATTCATAGAATAGTTGGATTGTTCCCCACCCCTATTTGCCACAGACTTATCGCAGACAGGGTACACTTCCCTGCTTTAGCCCTGGCCATGTGATCTGCCATAGCCGATGCGGTGCGGGTGGCAGTGCGCATGTGCCATTAATGAGCGTGGTCTTCAACAGGCAGCACGTGCTCTGCTCACACGGGTATACTTGCCACCACCACCAGGAAGTTCATCTATACTAATTTGCTGGTCTAAGGAGGAAAGGCAAGGATTGACTCAGTAGTGCAAAACAGAGCAGCTACTCCATCTCGCACAGCCCAGGTCACTAACCCCAGGCACATGAAGATGACAGGCAGACCCACGTGAGATGATCATCGCATTGCTGCTAATGCTCACATATGTGACTTAGCAACACAGATGACCGGATGCCTCTGAGATCCTGTAGCTCTTTTTGCTCTAACGTAAGGACAATGACTGACTGATAAACATCTTCTCAAGATACACATAATTATCACTGTTTTACAAATGACTAAGCCTTTGACAGGCTAATTAATTCTTAAAGGGGCACACACAGCATTTCAGTAGCAAAGCTGAACAGATATCTTCAAATAGTTTTTGTGGACTGATTTACAGTGGAGCCAATAAACAGATTAATGGCTAGAATGGAGAGGATAATGGGTACCATTCCTCTCTCTTCTGAATTTCCATCAGATCACACCAATAATTAGTGTAAGGATGATCCCAGAAATCACAGCCACCTAAAACTGAGGTGTCCATCCTCAGTGACATGAAGCCTGCTAACATACCATTCACAGTTTTCAGAGCTGGACTGCAGCTGTGGAATAAAGGAGCAAGTGTTTTAAGGGATGCACAACTAGGAAGCCAGTGACAGGTATGGCATATATACACTGTGACAGGGGCACATTGCTCACCCTGCCTTGGTTAGGAGGTGGGACAAAGATGGAGTTAAATACAGACTTTGTATAATTCTCTAATTCAATTGGCAGATTTTCCACCCAATTTTCTTTAAGCTAAGGCAAATTTTACCAGTTCATGGAGTAGTTATAAATTTAAACACACATAAGGCAAGTACAGCAAATGGAAAGGATTTTGGAGTGAAATTAATGCAGCCACATTATAAATAGGTCGTATTTCTCAATATTAAACTCTTAAAAATAGACTGGCTAAATATATAGACAATAAAGGATTGAAGCTGAGTTGGCATTACTAGAAGACTTGAAATTTTTCTATTTAAGGGCTTATAATTTCAATTCTTTATTTCTTCATGACACAAAGAGCACAAGCTTGCTTTATTACTTGCGATTACACACCACCACACCATCCAAACAAAAGCCACAGAATAAAATTGGGCATGGAACACATAAGCAGAAATTCACCAGACCTGAAAGTGGAAGAACAGGGCTTCTGCTTCCATGCCAGCTGCTTTGTGATTCTGGACCTTTGACAAACCTGTCTGTACTTCTTCAGGGAATAAAACATTTGGTATGCTAAAGCATTTGGTAAGCTGGGTCATGATGAGAGTTTGCAATATTCCCTCTACACTTTGCTTAGTAAGGACTCGAGTTCTACCTGCTGCTTCTTTTTAGCAGATAGTGTACATTGAAAGGGACAGAATAAAATTACATGGTCAAAAGTGGTGCAAAATTATTGTGCTACCTTACACAGTAAGATCTGAATCCTGGCTCTGCCTATTAGTATCTGCTCACCCTGGAGCACAACGGGATTGCCTATCTGAGCCACAGTTGACATGCATTTGCTAAAAGTGGGTGACGATGCTTACAAGAAAGATCTATATATGCCCAAGAGTGGTCTTTTGGCTCATACTCATTGAGTTTCAGCTGTACACCGGGCACTGGTATCTCTTTTCCTAGTCACAGTAAAGCTGGGACATAAGTGGCCTAAGCATCTCCATTATGGATGAAGAGGCAGACATGGAAACCAGGCTTGTCTGACTTCAGTGATCCCAACTGTTGTGAAGATAGCAAAGAAAGAAAGGGTGATGAAAGGTGACATCAGCCTGTGGAGTGCGCAGCTGTCCCAAATGCATAGATGAGATTCTAGATAGATACAGTCTCACATCCTTCTCAGGAATTAATGTCATTGTATGGCGAGGTAATCTCGAATTATCTCTTTCTTTTCCATAGTTTTCCCTGGTTAAAACCAACTTGGCTAAGTATTACAGATATCTTTTCTTCTCTCACTCTGTTTCAAGAGAACAGTCACAAAAGCTGAGCTAAGGCAGCAGAGAAGACTGGTGGAAATCACATCCTCAGTGGAGCAGAACAAATTCCTCCTCTGGTGTTTTTTGGCAAAATAATAGAGATCCATCCTAGGGAGCCATTGGAGGGGAGGCTGCATGTATGGGTGAATGGGTCCTGGGGAATTCTCTCATTTTTCAGGATGCACACAGTAAGGTAGAATCATGTTATAAAAGAAAGAGAAAAGAGAGGCTGTGGGAGAACCTCTGGATTGGCTTGCCCTCACAATCCTGTGGATGCTGGTAACATCACACTTGAAGGAAAAATGTGCTCCGGCCACTGTCAAAATGAGGCAAGCTCTGACACTATAGGGACCCTGAGCTCTCCCTCTGCATTCCCTCAGTATGCTTTCTCCTCATCATTCACTATTGCTCACCAACCATCTCCTCATGTAAAGCCACAGATGTTAGCCTCTCTGTCCGGGTTAGAAGAAGGTATCGGCAGAAGTCTTTGCCAGCCTCACCGCAATGTAGATTTTGTAAACACATCCAGTTGGGTAGATTTCCCTCTTCTGCTTACTTACTGTTTGGTAATATATGCATTATAGATAGAGGTGACTAATAAGAAGATGTAGTACCTAATTTTAGTCTATGATAGTAGAAGCATAAGCACATCTACTACAACAAAGCACAGCGCACCCCTCGCTGAGGCCATTCCTAGAGAGCTGTTTGGAGATAATGTCATATCATTGGCAAAGTAGGCAGCTCCAGGTTTGAGAAACCAGTCAGATGTGAAAACTTGTAATAGCATCATGAGGAACAATAAGAATTTATGAGGGACAATAAGTTGCCCCCCTTCAATAATTTGAAAACCCCTAGCACTGGGACACTTTTTTGAACTTTTAAATTTTTTTTTATTTTTTATTTTATTAGTATGTATTTGTGAAACATTATGAATGCAATCATTTCATGGAATCAGTACATATACACACCGCACCTTGAATCTTTTCACTTGACCTTCCTCTTCCCTGTCTCCCGTCACCTCCCTTCCATAGATCATCTTCCTTCTGATACTGATGTCTGAGGTTCTGTCCTATGACTACAGCTGTGTGCCAGGCACTACAGCACATGCATGGTAGTTTGACCACTCTTAGCTGAAATTCTTGGGATTAGAAGTGTTTCAGAGTTTTGGTTTCTTTTTCCTTTCATCCATCTTGAAACATTTATAGGTAGACCTTGCTGGTAAATTTCTGATCTAAAATTCTGAAATCAGAAAAGCTGAAAAATTCCAAAACATTTTAGACATTACTGAGTGTGAGGGGTGGTGTCAAAAATTACAAATTTTAGCCGGGCATGGTGGCGCATGCCTGTAATCCCAGCACTCGGGAGGCTGAGGCAGGAGGATTGTTGTGAGTTCGAGACCAGCCTGAGCTACAAAGTGAGCTTAAGGCCAGCCTGAACTGCATAGTGAGACCCTGTCTCAAAAAAGACAAAAGACAAAAAAAAAAAATTACAAATTTAAAAGAATTATGGATTTCAGACCTTAGGAATAGAGATGGATGACCTCTATCTGTTATCATTTTTAAGTGATAGTTTTCAGCAATTACATGGGGTCAAAAATCTCCTGAAGAAGTCTGCAGACACGACATGCCATCTCAGTGGCACTGCAAAGCAAAGTGTCGGTCGGTCTGTCTGTTTGTGTCTCTCTCCCCCTCTCTCTCCTCCTCTTTCTTCCCTACTCTCCCTATCCCTCTGTCTCTCTTCTCACCTTCTCTCACTGTAGATTGCGCCTATGATCTTTATACAGAGTTACACTTCTGGTTCTTGTTCCTTGTTTTTATTTTGAGACAGGTTCTTACAAATTTTCACAGGCTGGGATGTAGCTTGCAACCGTCATAACTTTGCCTCCCAGTTACTGGGGCTACGAATATGCGTCACCTGCCAGATTCAGCTTCTTTTGCTGTTATTTGTTTATTTCTGTTCTAGGGAGCACCATGTTGCATCCAAAGCTTCTTTGTCTTTTCTGGTAATTTAGCAATTTGAGACAAGAACTCATTAAATTGCTTAGACTTGCCTTGAACTTCAAATCCTCTTTCTTAAGCCTTCCAAGCAGCTGGGATTACAAACAGATGCCACTGCAGTTGGCTACATCCCCCTTTCATGAGAATACTGATCCTTAAACATTAAAGTGCTTGATAAAGGTCAGAATGCTCAGCCTTGGTCCTGTTGCCTGTATTTTGTGCAGGGTCTCACTACACAGTTTGGACTCATAGTGATCCACCTGTTTTCAGCCTCCACAGCGCTGGAATTAACTGTGTGCCTCACCATGCTTGTACTTGGTGGCCAGCTCAGTGCACCCCAGGGGCGGGTCCAGCACAAATATGTAGGTCCAGGGATCAAACCATGCTCCCTGTGCTTGCCTAAGCAAGTGCTTATTCCATTGAGCTATCCCTGGCCCTCCTGTTACTTTTTGCCTCTAGATAACTCTATGTTGTAGAAACTGCCCTGTGCTTTCTGGGTTAATGGGATCCCCAGACTCCTCAGTGGGTAACAGTGGTCCTGAGCAAAAGTGCTTGCAGCAGCTTCAAGTGCAATCTGAGTAGGGAAACCTCCCCTTAGGGTGCAATCAAACAGACTATGGTAGGTGGGAGGGTTGAGATTCAACTCAGGTTGGGTACCAACCACCTCTATCCTAAGAAGAAAAATAGTAATAACCAGCTTAATAGTAATTATGGTATTCTGAAGCTACCCTCTAACAGAGCTTTCTAATTACTGGAGGAAGCTTCAGAAGTATCCATCCTGTGAAATTAGAAGCTCTTGGGCAGAGATACTGCCTTGAAAAGCAACACAGAAATGACTGAAACATTGGCTAATGCTTGGAATGAAAGACAGGCGAGACCAATGACAACCCTTAAAGCCTATCATCCTGTAAATCTAAAAGTTGAGGCTATTACTTTATTCCAATGCTTTTTAGTCATTGTCTCTTCATAATTGTAGAGAAAGAAAAATATCTTAATTTGAATTCTGCAGTAATTCATCTTGTTTCTCTGTGGACAAGATACAGAAGATGGCATTCCCAACTGCCTTTCTTCACTTCTTCAATATATACAGACGCTGAGGCTCTGGCTCAGAACTCTGGATTGAGAAACTATCGATGCATTTCTATTTCTAAGAAGACAGTTTGGTTACAATAGCGCATCACTGGCTGAGCAGCAAGTTGGCAAACATCCACTGGTTTGTAATAAGTTAATGATACATGAGCAGAGAAGCCATTGACAGGCTGGAAGCCTACAGCCTCCCACCTGTCTCTATTCACGAACAGAACATCTACCCTCTGAGACGCATTGTAGCACAATGGAGGAAAGCAAAAGAGAAATGTGCACATCTATAGCAACTGGAATGGAAAAAAAAGACACATGGATCCAAGTCAATAGGAAACTGGTTGGAAGCCAATCATCGACGCGGTGTTTCAGAGTTAGTTGTTAAAAACACATGATAATACAAGGAATCATACCACAGTGAATTTAAATTAAATATAGACTGGACATCAAATGATCCTTCAATTAACTGAAGACTCAAGTACTAGAAAAATAAGAGGAGGATATAAGGTTTCATTCTAGAAAGCCAGCTGGAATCTTCTTGTCTGGGTGGATTTGACACCTTACTGTGAAACTTTGAGACAAAAGCCATAGATGTTGAATGTAGTACATCAAAGCAAGCTTGAACAAAGATTTCCTGGATGGGAAATATATTTAGTATTTCTGGAATCTGGTGTTTGTGGAAGAATTTTGCTACACCTGAAGTAAAGCAAATGCATGACATCATGAAGGGATTCGTTGTCAACCTAAGCCTTTGAATTACACGAGAAACTTTTCATAAGAAGAGGGACACACTGTCTGAGGTGTTTTTAAGAGACACCACTGTGGCTGTCACTAGAAGGGGATTTTAGGGAGAAGAACAGATCACCAAGAATACAAAGGACCTACAATATTTAAATGACAATGGAATAACCTTCTCTGACAAAACTAAAGAAAAAAGAGGATACAAATGAAGGACTATTTTGTATTTGTGTATTCAAAATAGTTGGGATATATATTAGGATATTTTCTCTTAATTCAGTGAATAGGAAGATTTGTCTTGGAACAGGGGAGATGGCTCAGTGGAATAAGTGCTTCCTTGGCAAGCACAGGGCCTGAGTTCAATCCCCAGTTCTGAAAAAGGAAAGGAAATTAAAGGAGAGGAAAGGAAAGGAAAGGAAGGGAAAGGAAAGAAGGAAGGAAGGAAGGAAGGAAGGAAGGAAGGAAGGAAGGAAGGAAGGAAGGAAGGGAGGAAGAAGAAAAAGAGAGAAAGAAAGAGAGAGAGAAAGAAAGAATTGTTCTAGTAGTGTTTGTGAACAGTATATCATGTCTGCCTCGTGTACTATGAATAACCACCAAGACAATAAACAGTGTGTTCATTATTGAAACTGTCTTGCTCATTAGTTTTGAAACTGTCTCATTGCTATTTGTTTCAATAAAACTATTTTTAAAAAAGACTAAAAAGCAGTGGAAATGGGCTGCACCACTCAGCACATGCCTCGAATGGAGCAAAAAAGCATTTTATCTGAATTTTCCAATTTAAGAACCACAATGACCGTGGGAGGTAAACACTTCGATAATTCCCTTTGTCCTGAAGAAGAAATTAAACCTGGAATTCAAATTGTGCTCAAGGTCTCAATATTAATTATTAATGGAGTCAATAATCTAATCCAGTTCCAATTCTAGTGAATGCATTTATTCAAGAACACTGCAAATTCTGACAAAAAAAATTCACAGATTTTTAACTACAAAACATGAGGAAATTATATATATATATATATATATATATATATATATATATATATATATACACACACACACACACACACACACAGAGAGAGAGAGAAAGAGAGAGAGCTTCCTTGGCAAGCACAAGGGCCTGAATTCAATCCCTAGTTCTGAAAAAATAGTAAAGGGAAGAAAGAAAGAAAAGAAAAGAAAGAAAGATTTGTTCTAACAGCATATGTGAAGAGGATATCTAATACTGTATGTAGAGAGAGAGACAGAGAGAGAGAATGAACAGAAATGACAGGACTCATTTATGAGACAAGAGATGCCAAGAACGCATGCTAGTTTTGCCCTAGAAAGGACATATAACTGTATGCTTTTTGCATTAACTATACTCTACATGCAGAATTTGCTGGAATGTTCTTCTTCTATTACAGAGGGATGCTTTGTCAGTGATGTTTTCTGAACTTTCCATGGTTTTCTACAGAACCAAATCAAAATATGTATGCACTGCAAAAGAGAAAAGTAATAACCCATTATAGGAAAACTTTTCTGCATCACAGCATGGATCTCAGAGTGGGCAGTGCAAGGGCAAGATCCCACCCCAGACTTTGAGACATCAGAATGCCTGGAGGACTTAGGCAGACACCAAAGCAGACAAAGACTGAATGAGCAAGAGTGTGTGAAAGACTCCACTTGAAACAGGTAGACATAAATTGAGGAAATACTTATACTTAGATGTTCTTTGGGCTTACAGTGATTTTGGGGGGGCTTCAATGAATATGGTAAGTCCTATCCCAGAGGTCTCACAGCTCTACCTACATCTGAGACATTTTGCTTACTCTAATTTTTTAAAATGTTAATCCTAAGCAAAGCTTGAATCCAACCTTGCTTTACCCTTCTCCTTTGGACATGCCCAATCCTCCCTGCCTCATCTTCTCTTCAGTGAGAGCCCTCATTTGCTTCCAAGTTAATTGTCTCCATCGGTGTGTGCAAACGAACCTTTTATGGGAAATGCCATGGAATGTTAATTTCATTTGGAATGGGTAATTGCAAAAAGCACTTCCATTTTTTTATTATTCAGAATGAATAAGTACTGTATTAATAGTACCATTTCCAATTATGACCACAAACACTGTACTGGCATCTTTTAACTGCAGGTTATTTTTCTGAACAATTTTTGTCTTAAATCCCATCCCAACAACCTTCCTTGAACTACCATAGTTAAGATAATACAGAATAATTACAAACACATATTAGAAACCCAAATTCCAGGGTACACTATCCACAGAGTGCTATATACTTATGCAATTTATTAGGCAAAAGGAAACAAAACATAGGACTGGGTTCTGATGTAAAAGCATGAAGGCCAGTAAAGTCAGCAAGGAGCTGATTACAGCATCCCAGAGAACCTCACCAGAGCACACAGGCAGGAAGTTCAGACCACTTAGTTTCAGGAGCTGCCCAGAAAGAGAACTCCAAGGTTTTGCATACTGAGTAACAGCTGACCGCATCTGTTGCCCATGTATATGGTCTGCTTTCTTTGTTAAAGAAACATCATAAAGGATTCTTTATGTTTGTTTGTTCTTTGTTTAGAAAGGATCTTGCTGTGTTTGCTTTCCAGGATGATCTCAAACTCATGGGGTTAAGCAATCTTCCTGCACAGTTCATGCGCAGCTAGAACTTTAAGTGCACACCATCATGCCTACTTACACACCAAAATACCACTTACAGATGACGAGACTGAGAGTTTAAGAGGTTGAAAAGCAAAATGAAGAGCTACAAAGGTCAGGCTGAGATTTAATCCCAGATTTTACTATTAGCTGATTTTTCCATTTTAAACTTTTTCTTTCCTCATGAGTCCAGTGAGATAGCTCAGTGGACTAAAGCACCTGCTTAAGCAAGATTAGGTGAGTGCAGGGACCATGGTTCAGGGAGGGCTGAGCTAGCCACAGAGTCTGGGTGTGGTGGCACATACCTGTAATCCCACCACTGGGGAGGTTTGAAGGCAAGAGGATCACCATGAGTCCAAGCTGCATAGTGAGACCTGTAACAACCAAATACACTAAAAAATCATCACTTAAGGTGGTACTGATCCTCAGCCAGATGTGTCAAATTGGAACACAAATTTCTCAGAAGATGCTTAGTTTGGCCCCAAGTATGGGTTGAGTTCAGCTCAGCCTCGTGCATCTCACATCCTCCTGGAGCCAGTGTGTTTAGAAGGACATTTTCCCACACAAAACTCAAAGACAAAAGCAGGAAACTCAACTGTGCATCCTTGAAACCTCACTTGTATCACACCTGCTGACCTGTGAATGGTCAAAACAAGTCTCATGTTAAGCCTCACATCAGTGGGTTAGGACACTATGCTCTGGCTAACCTGGACGATGGGAAGGGATATTTGCTGAAACCTAGGCTAGAATACCCACTAATTTATTCAAGTTTCCACCACGCGATGGAATCCATACCACTTAGGGGGCGTGTTTCTAGGTGCAGTGGCCACATCAAAGCATGGTAGTAGTAATGATTCAGAGGGATCCTGAGTTGTATGACTTGGAGGAAGTTATCACATATTTTATCTATGTAAATGGAAATTGGTCCTATGAAGGTCACTGGAAGACAACTGAGAAGCTTGGCATGGTAGCATATGCCTGTTAAGTCAGCATTTAGGAGGCTGAGGCAGGAGAATTACCATTGATCTGAGTGACTTTGAGTGAATTTGAGCCTATCAGCCTGGGTTCCATACTGAGTTCAAAGTAAGCTTGCGCTATATAGTAGGCTTAGACCCAGTGTTATGCTTTGTATTTAGATGCAGCCCCCTACCCCCCGAAATCATGGGACAGGCCACTAGAGTTTTTGATTAATCTCAATGCTGGGATTATGGATGAAAGTGCTACACCTGCTCTAGGGAAGGTCACCTCCGTACAATGTAAAGGAGGGAAAGAGGCTTGCTCTTTGCTGCTTTTTTCTCTTTGCTCTTATTGCTTCTAGTGTTTTCCACCACCGGAAACTGTTGCCTTCTGCCATGTGCTTCCACCCTGCCCAGAAGCTATCTGAGTAGGGACTGAAACCTCCACAGGGTATGCACTAAGTAAACCTTTGCTTCTATAATTCAGGGCATCAGGTATTTTGTCTCAGAATACAGAGAAAAGTTACCAAGACACCCTGTCTCAAACCAAAAAGAATGGAAGATAACTAAGATGCTACAGCACGGCTCTAAAAAGTAGAATGCTTCTTGGTATGCTCGCGTCGTATTGCCTTGTTCTGCTTTGACTTTCCTTCATTAAATATTAATAGCATTTATTTTATTGCTTTTCCCCCAAAGCTGTACAAATGTAAGATAAATGAATTAAATGACTGTCTATTTCATTAACTATTGTATTGCCAGTACCCACAGTGCTGACTAGAACACAGCAGGCCATCCATAAGGACTTCTTAATAAATAAAACACAAGGCAAGAAAGTTCTAGGTTGGCAATACCCTGTACTTGTCATACGATCAACTCTACTTGCTCAAACCTCAGTTCCGTGTTGACATTGAAGGAGGGACATTCTGAGATGATGGTGATGATGATAATGATGACGGCTGGGAGACTGATGTTGGTACCAGAGATAATAACAATTTTAATATACAGTATGTCTATGTCTTGAAAAATTGCTAGGATTGGGGGTGATAGCTCAGCAGCACAAGCACTGGCCTGGTAAGCACAAGGTCCTGAGTTTGACTCCTGTTACAAAAAAAAAAAGCAAACTTAAAAAATGTCTACATTTGGAAATCAGAAGTACTGAAGATACCCTTCTAAGTGTGTAACTTGGCAGGGATTTTAACTACTAAAAAATCTTATCAATATAATTAGTTTACACACACACACATACACACACACACACCAAGTGACAGAGATAGGGAGAGACAGAGACAGACAGAGAGAGAGATAGAAAGAGAGAGAAAGGAAGAGGCAGAGAGACAGAAAGAGACTTGGGCAACATCCTTTGAGATAATCTGTTAGGTATCTGTCATAAAATGCATAGGTACCTGGAGGACTGCGAGAGCAGTGATAATGGACACAGTGGTGGTGAGGCCAGCATTTATAATAAATGATAGGAAGAAGACCTACGGTATTCCTTGGGAGACAGCACTGCAGTGACCCTTGCCTGCTCCTTCCTGGAGGCAGTGTGGAATGCAACTGCTCTTTCGGCCAGTGCAGCAAGGAGCGGGTGATCAGGCCCTGCCCACTGAGCTGGGGCCCAGATCCCTAGAGAAAAGTAGAGAATCAAATGGGATGGCCAGCTTCTCTTCTGGAAGCAAAGCAAAATAACCTGGGTAGGTATCAGCGTTCACTCTGGAGGTGTTTTCTAAGGTCTAGTGTGTGGAAGGAATGAGCCTGAGTAAACCAGCACAGGACTGAAATATAGCAAAGAGCTATTCAATCAAGGATTGTACATCAGAGTGCAGGAGCTCAAATGCTGCCCCCTTCACTTTCTAACTATGAGACTTTTCACAGGGGACTTCAGAGAGCTTAGGATCTGTAAAGCAGGGTTAATGCTTGTGCTGACATTGAGTGACACAGAGTGCTGTGAATGCAGAGGACTGACAGTGTTGAGAGTATTCAATAAGCACATGGAGGTAAAGCAAGTAGAACACGTAAATGCAATAATACACTTGTTAGCCACCAAGATTGTGTTAGGCTCTGTGGCATAAGGCTTCCTGGTGGGGTGAACAGACCTCACTCGGGAAGATTGGGAAAGATCTGGACTTGTAGAATGAGCAAAAGAGCACACGGAGACTGGATGCCACCAGCAACTTCGGCTGCTGCTAGGATCTTTTAACCAAGGGGTTAAGAACAATAGCTACAAAGGAGGGAAGATGGCAGGGGAGAAAAAGAAGGTAAACAAGCTTAACTTGCTTTCCTCAACTACAGCTACTGCTGAAGTTAGGTAGCATAAGGGAGGCAATTTTTGGAACAGAGACGGAAAGATTGATCACTTCATGGTACTGTATACACTGAGTTGATACGACACCTGCTCCATTATATCAATTTAGTTTTTGTGTAACTAATGTTGATCAGAAAAGCCAATGAAAGGCCACACTTTCATATGGAGCAGAGGTGAAACTAACAGCAATGCTGCCCAGTAAACTGAGAGGCTGAGGAGAGGTGTTGCACCCACAGGCCTATAAACATTCCTTTTATTATATTAAACTTCTGTATTAGTACACGTTTGCAGCATATGCATCTTGCAGCCATCTTGGGAAGCTGCTTCAAGTACACAATACGGCTTGCTTGTTTTTTACTCTCATTTCCTCGTGCTTTATAGCTCCTCTAACTCCTTGTCATTCTGGTTGATATCATTAACCTCAGTCATGCATATGCATATAATATTCACATTAATTAAAGTTATTAGAATCTGGCACAGGGTAACTTCACTCTACCTATTACCTCACCCTCCCCTTCACGGCTTCCTCTCTGTCCCAGGCCCCTTCTCATCTGTGAGAGAGCCATTCCCTTTTCTCTTTCTATTATTCCTTCATTTTTCTTTTAGTTTGCACTTTGCCTTATTCAAATTAGAGATACTACATGGCATTCAACCTTATACATCTGATTTATTTCACTCAGTATTGTATTATCCAGGGGCATCCACTTTCCTACAAATAACTCATACCTGTTCTTCTTTATAGCAAAGTAGTATTCCATTATGTATAGATATTCACATTTTTTTTATCCAAATCATCTGTAGCTTGATATACAAGCTGATTCCAGGGTTTAGTTGTTATGGATTATGCTGCAGTAAACACTAGTGTTGACATATTGCTATATTATGTCATCTTAAGCTCTTTGGGAATGTTGTCTAGACAGGATATCTGGGCCATGAGAAATTTCCAATTTTAGTTCTTTAAGAAATCTCCAAAAGGATGATGCTGGCTGTACTGGTTTATATTCCTACCACCAATACAGGAGGGTTCCTGGATTACCACAGTCTCACCAACATTTATTTATTTTTCTCGTTTACATCAGATTGCTATTCTTTCTGGAATGAAATGGAATTTTCCCACTGCTTTAATTTGCATCCCTCTGGTGGTCAGGGATGTTGAACTTCATTCCATATACTTCCAGGCTACTTGTACTTCTTCCTCTGTGGAGCAGCTGTTCCCTTCAGCATACTGACCAACTTCCTAATACCATTTACTGCTTTGTCATAGATAAACAGTACTTTTTGCATCTAGCCAGAGTTGGCTATTTTAAACAAAAAGTCTCGTGAGATCACTGCAATGTACTAGATAATAATTAGCTAGCAGTGGAGTGGTGCAGTTTGACTTGAGCTTGCCAGCTCATGGGCCATTTTCTATATCATGTATTGGATGTTGGACTCTAAATAATTATTTTATTTCCTTTCACTATCAAGTCTATGTGCTATCAACAAGTTTTCTTTTTCCTGTTGAGCATGATATCTTTACTCTGTGTTCCATTATGAAGTCTCTTTCTTCTATCTGCTTAGGTATTCTCACTGTATGTTTTCATTTTATCATGGATTCTTGCTCCTGAAGCACTGTCCATATTTCTAACAATGTGTGGTTGCTCTCAATTGAACATAAGCTGTCTACAGACATAGGCTATGTTAGTCAGATTTGCTATTTCTGCAGTGACCAGCAGTGACCAGCACTGGCCTGGCAGAGAGATACTCTGTGTCTAATACGTCAATAAGTAAACCAGGCATTACTTTTACTTGGGTTTTCAATGCACTGTCTTATTGAATTAAGTGGGGTTTTAAATATAAAAATCCAATTTGTTTAATATGGAAAAGATCTGTTTTAAAATACATTCTCAACTTCAGAATATCTTTTCTATTAGGACATCAAATCAGTTACAGAAGCACTGCTTTTATTGGCTTGTGCAACTTTCCATGCAAAGGTTGGGAGATGGAGACTTGAGTCCCCAAAAGCAGAAATGACACCTTTGTCAGGGTCTGGATGAGAAGATAGGCAGGCAGCCTTTCATGTGTAAGGCTAGGGCTCTTTCTGCTGTACTCAACTGGCTGAAGATCCTGCTGGCCCTGCATAAGTGATTATTTTTATGGACTCACACTTCAGGGCATCACCTGGTGAGACTGTCATTGGGTGTAAATGAAAAGTGAACAGGAGCCTGGGGGAGCCTCCACTTTGGCTTTAATGAGCATGCAGCAGAACCTCAGCCTAATGTTGTGTGGAGTTTGAGGAAAGATCGATAACCATCCAATCAAAACAGATCTTCAGCCTCCTGCTATGCTTAGGTCCCTGCCCCCCATTCCCTGAAGCGGCCAGGGGCTCTACCGTATGCTGCTCATGGCTGGATTCAAAGCTGCTAACAAAATATCTTCATGAGGTGGGTCCTCACTGAATGTCTGAGCTTGGGCACATGGATCGCTGCCTATGCTGCAGGACATCTAGCTTTAGTAAAAGCACTCAGGCACATGCCTCATACTTGTTGTTGTGAACTCCCCTGGAGCCCCTCTTGCACTACCAGGTGTCTAATTCTCAGTAGGCACACAGGAGGACAAATAATGATGGTTAATGTTATTTAAGTGCCTTCGCTATATTGGCACTGTGCTAGGCATGTACACAGCCACCCAAAATATCTCGCAATAATGTGATGAGGTCGCTCATTTCCTAACGTGACCATGTAAGAGATGAAGAAACCGGATCTCCGGAAGGCTAACTCTGCCAACGTATCAAGGCTGGCGGAGGGCAGATGAAGCACCTTAATGCTTAAACGTGGCTTCAGAGCTCTCACTGACAGCTACTGAGATTCAGTTCCCACTGCTCCCGTGGTCACAGTGCAGTACTTTGGAGGGGAGTTGGTCTCTGCTCCAGATGCCTCCTTTCTGGTGCCTTGTTCACTCCCAGTCTCTCCAGCTATGTGCCTTCCCACCTGTGCAGAGCACAGGAGGCATCTGCTGAACGCGCCCTGAGCCTGACGGTGTTTGCACTTGACACTCCTTACTTTTCTTCAGTCTCTGTGAAGAAGGCCCTGCTCTGTCTGTATTGCAGATGACGAAGTGGAGGCTCACAGAAATTGGGTAACTTCTTGGCAATTACCTGATCAATAAGGGAAAAGGTTGAGGTTCTGTACACAACACTTGGCTTCTACTCACAGTTCTCCAATTATCCCCTGCCTCCCTCACTGCCCTTGCCTGAAGTGATTGCTCCCCCTCGTAGCTGCCATTTTTTCCCTACCCCTGTGTTCCTGACACACAGCACTTCACAACACTAAATCTATGCAGTCGGCCAATGATTGAGTAATTACTTGTGTTTGAGACTTCAGGTTCCACAAAGTAAGAACATGTGTGTCTTCACATGTTCTTCATTCCCCACAAGCCCTTAGCGAAACACCATCCCTTTCTTCATACCTTCAGCTGTGCATTACGGAGCAAGTCACTTGACACTTTCTGACTTCTGCTGCCTATGTCTATGAAAATGAGCTGACATCACCACCCCCTCTACAATAAGCTGTATGATAAATAAAGCAGATGTAAAGTACCTAGCACAATGCCTAAAATAAAATTTCCAGTAAAATAAGTTCATATCATTTCACATCTGTACTTGAAGGAACACATTGTTTACTGGAGGGTTCTAAATGTCTAGAAGATATTCATGGAGGAACATATACCTTTAGGATGAAGCTGGAAATAAACAGAGAACCTATTAGCACTTATAACAAAGAGCTCTTATCTTTGGGGAAGGCACTAGCGATCCATTGAGCACAGGGGCTTCCACATGACAGGCACACACTGGTCCATGGAACTGTACTCTCAGACGAAGCATACTTAGATATTAAGTTCACTGGTCTCTCAGTCCACAAGAATCAAGTTTGGTCAATAAAATTATGAAGGTGCTGATGCTACCAAAGACGTGCCCAACATTCTGCAAGCCCCAAGTGCCTCACTAGGTACAATGGAATGGAAGGAGGAAGTCCAAAGGTGAAGATGCGGAGGTAGAGATGCTGAGGGAGGAGGAAGAGCCCCGGCACTTGGAGACGTTTCTCTCACCAGGTAATTCTCTGGTTTCACTCCACTGACTCTCCTCTTTGGCCTTATAAGGCTTTACCAATTTTGTGCTTTATTTCTCTAAAGACATTGGCCAGTCAAGAGGATCTACCAAAACTACAAATGCAATTTCCAAGGACAGTCAAGGTCATCTACCAAAATGGCAAATGCAATTTTGTGTTTATTTCTCTAAAGACATTGCATGGCTGTCTACTGTCCTTTGGACAAGGTCAAATGCTTCCATGAGCCTCAGGAAGGCCTGTGATAGCACGGCTCCTCACAGCCTTCTCATCGCTGCCCCTGCCCGTTGTGCTGCAGCTATAAGCACACACACCGTCTCCTCCCATCTTCCTCTTCAGTTCTTCCCATCTCCATCTTCCTCAGCTAGATGCTCCCTGATTTTCAGATCTTCAGTCTCTGTTGCTCTGAGATATCCTCAAAGACCTTCTGGACTGGCAGGTTCAGTTCCTGCCACCCCATTAAATAGCCCATTGCAGTGCCTACATTTCTTTTCATTACTTTTCAATATCTTCTTCCCCATGGAATGTAAACTCCAGAATTCAAACAGGAACCATTTCTAAGAACCCAGCACAGTGCAAGGAACAGAATGAAGCTTTGACTTCTGTTTCTCGGCATCAGTTTCCTAAAGGCTAACATGATACAGGTAACAGCCACTGTTTCTGACTACTGGGTTGGTGCAGAGAGATAAGGACATCAACTGATTTTTAAAACTCCAAGTTATTGTCCCTAGAACAGTGGTATTTGTCTTATTTTAAAGTTTGAAAGATGACCTAAAAAGGTCAAACCAAACTAAGCCAAAAGATAACTAGAAATTTTGAAGGTTAAGATCAACTCATTGAGAAAAGAAATACCATTGTCTGGACTATGAAGAATCTCAAAATACACAAGAACTGACATATACTCCTTATACCTGTTCATCTCTATCTCTCTGCTGTTGATCTACCATTTCCCTGTTACTAGTGTTGGTCCCACTGAATGTTTTCCTTTAAAGCACCTTTCCTTAATTGATAAATTCTTGTCTGTTTAAAAAGAAATGAAATACATATAATTCTGAGTCATCTACAGTCAAATCATTGAAACATCATTTTGAAATTAGATTTAAATGGCCAGGCCATTTTGGAGGAATTGAATAAATTCCTTAAAATCACTGTCTTTCTCTTCCTTTACTGTGGCTACCTTTCCTGAATATAATTTTATATTAAGAAAAAGAGGAAAATCAAAATAGAGAAAAGCCTGAAAACACTGTTAGTCTGTGAACCAAGAAATGACCTGATAGTTTAAAAACTCAGCTGGAAACATTATTGTCTCTTTTAAGCATGAATATGGTGACTAAATTTGACTGTAAATATACAAAATCCTCAATATGATAAATGTTAACCTTATATACCTTGTTTAAAGACAGGGCCTCGGATGAAACCTTATTTTTAATGAATTTGTGTTCTAGAAAAGGAGAAGCATCAACTCTAGCCCTGACATAAGCAGCAGGCACTGCGTAGCAACCCCTGTGAGCACTTAGCAGGGCAATCTGATGGGATACTGAAGATCAGCAAACTCTCTCACAAAGAAAGAACAGTGAGGCTGACAGCTGACCTGCCTTTTTGCATACAAGGTAGGTATTTTAGACATAAGAATGATTTAATAAGATAACCTGGGTCAGGATGGGGAGATAGCTCTGTGGTCTAAGTGCCTGCCTGGCAAGTGCAAAGATCCAAGTTCATCCCTGGCACCACATGCCTTTCTGGCCCTGGAAGCCTGGGCATGCCTTGCCAGCCCAGGAAACCGGGTTTAGGTGGTGCACACCTGTACTCCCAGCAACTGGGGAGGCCAAGATAGGGGAATCACTATGAGTCTATGCTGTGTGGTGAGATCCTGTACCAAATAAATAAATAAAGATTAAACAATAAAAAGATAATCTGAGTGGCTTTAAGGAGAGAGAGAGAGAAATTCTCCCAGCAGTGGGCAGTGTGGGACAGGATGAAAGGCACTCTATCAAGTCAGTCCCTGTAAGACTCAGTTTCTGTAGCTCAGACACAGGAGTTAACACCCTTCTTCTGTTGCAGTATCTTTGGGAGGAATCAAGGGGCTAGAGGGAGGCACTCCAAGAATGCTGAACAGCTCTAAAAGGAGGTGGGAAGAGCTAAGAGGATGAGAGGAAGCTGAGTGGATAATGGGAGTGCTGGGAACAAGAGGGAAAGTGCTGCGAAGTGAGGAGCCCGAGAACACTTCACAGCCCTGTAGTGCTGCACACATTAAAGTAGTGGGGAAGAAAACTTACTTTACCCATACCTCTGCCTCTAATTGGAAATGCACAGTGGGTTATTATGGTCCCGATCTCTGGAGGGCAATGTGACAAAGGACGAATATTCATAGCCTACACTTGGAGGCAAGGGTTCTATATCCCTGAGGACATGACGTAGTTTAGATCTCCTGTTTGAAACAAAATATGGAGAGCAAAAGAAGCTCACATGGCATTTGCTGGTTTCCTGAAATACATTCTTCCAAATGCACCCACAGACCTCAGGTTAGGGTCGCCACACATAGCACAAAGCATTCATTCATCACAGCAGTGTCTTGCTAATTCGTTGACTATAATCCACATCAGAAACATGCATGAATAAATACTGAACCAAAGTTACAAAAACAAACACTCCTATACATTACTCTATGGTTGTGTTCTCTATGCCATTTTTTTAATTTTTTAAAATGTATTTAATGCAGGGTCTACAGGGTCTCACTACACAGATCAGACTTGTAGTGATCCTCCTGTTTTCAGCCTCCCAAACACTGGGATTACAGGCATACACCACCGTGTTCAGTCTCAATCGCCATCCCAGCATACCCCGGGGGTAGGGCAGGCACAGCAAGGGGGGGATCAAACCACAACCAGCCAGTGCACTGTACCTAAGCAGGGACTTTAGTTGGCTGAGCTATCTGGCCACATGATTTTAAAATTGGCCTTGACTCACAAATAACACTTGACTCACAGCTTGAAAAATAATGTTTAAAGAACACCAAGCATGCTTCCTACTTTGCTGCTCTCTGTTGAGTGCTGGTGCGGTCTTGGCCATCATTTCCCCTAAGAACCTCAGTGTACTGGGCTGTAAGTTGGGGATAATGTTGCCTGCTTGAAGAGCTGGGAGTGAAGCCATTACCATGGGAAAGCACGGCATATCTGGCTTGGCACAAGGTAGGTGTTCAATAAATGTAGTGATTACAAATAGGGTCTGCGAATGGGGGAATTAGAGCATAGCTAAATCTCTCTTGCCTGAGGGAAAATAAAAGGGAAAAGGAAGGAAAAAAATCTCATTCATTTTCTCCCCAGGGGGTCTTTTCCAACTGTAGCTGTTTGCTGTGGGAAGGGGGGACTTGGTCCAAATGCTTCTGTTTGCTATGACAGGATTTATAAATAAGTAAAATGTTCTATCAAACATTTATAGTTGTGTGTGAAAGTCAAAAACAACAGAAAGAAAAAGAAAAACAGAAAAGGCACGTGTACTTGGCTCTATTTATAGAGTATCCCTGCTTTTCTCTCTTTAGCCACATTTTCACAGTTTAGCTTTCATTTGCTAAATTGGGTTGTTCTTGGCTGAACTTCACTTCTAAGCAGAGGGTATTAATTATTAACACACAGATCAGCAAAAGCAGCGCATGCTGCTCCCCCTGACAATGCCAGGGTGATGGAGCAGGAGGCAACAGGTGCTGTCACACAGGGCCTGACTCGGGTGAAGCTCATATTAACACCTGGGAGTGAGACTCGGCCAGACCCAGGAGAGCCAGAAAGACCTGGAGATGGACTGTAACTCACCACCTAGGAAAGCACAGGGCCCCCACCAGCAGGGAGGAGGAGCTCTCCGCAGCAAGCTGCAGGAGAGCACGCCTCTGAACAAGGCTCTCTGGGAAGGCCGGACAGAAGTAATCCTGGTAGGAGCCATCCTGGCCTTGGGAAGGAGACTTTGGGGCCAGGTTGTCTAGGGTCTCATTCCCTGCTCAGGTGCATCTTGACTCTAGGATCTTAAGCACGTCAGTCATTCCCTTTATGACACAGGAATGATAATACTTGCCTGGTAAAGGTTGTTGTGAACATGAAATACAAAAATTCATATGAAATATTATGAATATAATGGTTAGGAAATGTGTAAGACAAATAGGATGAGTCTTGCCACACAGTAGGTGTTAAGTAAATTTCATATTTCCTTTTCCCTGTAAGAGTTAATAGGATTCCAAATTGCACACACTTTCAATCCCTTCAACTATATTGTGTTTGTAACAACACTGACATCTCTTCCTCCTTTCTTGTGTTCTCTTTACAGGCCCCCAGTTTTGTTCGGACTCCAAATTTATTATGCATGCATTTGTTATTATGTATTATGTATTATTTGTGATATTAGGCTGAGTTGTGTCAGGTACCAGATAATTATTCTGTTTGTTGCTGTGTAGTATTCCACTATATAAATTTGCTAAAATGTACATAATGTACTCTCCCGAACAATCATCTCCGCTCAGCCCAGAATAGCTCACTAACCAGCCAGGTGGGTATGGAAGGGAAGGAAGTCCCAACCAAGAGAAGAGCAGTGAAACGCTCTAAGGCAAGAGCATGTCTGGCCTCAGTTCCTCTCTGAGTTGGGCCTCTTGGAGGTAGCGGAGCAATCTGAAGTTGCAAGGCAATTCTGCCTTTCTCACTAACACAAGTAAGGCAGCACCTGCTGGTGGATTCCACAAACACCCTTCGGAAGAGGCAGAAGCCAGGCTGCATGCTTTGCCCCTGCAAAACATGAGAGGAAGGGGTAGGGTGGGCCTAAATCATCAGTGGCTGCTCTGCCTTCACCCCCCAGAGAATCTGAGCAATAGCCAACAAAACAGAGTTCAGAGTGATCTCTCAGCATGTTAGGCATTTGAAGGAGAAATTCAAGGAGGAAACAAAAGCAAGAGAGAGAGAGAGAATAAGGACTCAACGTGTAAAGCTGAGTTAGGTGAAATGTTTACTGAGTGCCACAGCTGTCAGAGTACAAATGAGAGGGCAAGGCCCGGCCACAGTACAGGCTCCAGAGAGCATGCCTGCCTCTGTCCCTGACCTACGTGTGCGTCTTAGGAAAAGGCACTTGGCCTCTCAGTTCATAAAATTCTTTGTCTGTAAAATGGGAACAAGAATGCTGAGATCAGTAAGTGTTAGGGTAAAATGAGTTTGCTTGGTTAAATCTTCAACACAGTGCCTAACTTTTAACTTATTTTTCCCTAGCTTTTAATAAAATTGTATTTTATGAAAATCTTCATGATTGTTCGGGAGAGTACATTATGTACATTTTAGCAAATTTATATAGTGGAATACTACACAGCAACAAACAGAATAATTATCTGGTACTGAAACAACTCAGCCTAATATCACAAATAATACTTTGAGTGGAAAGAATCTGGATAGAGAAAAATTGTATCTGTTGGATCCATGCAGGACAAGCACAGGAAATTTGAACTGATGATAAGAGAAGTATGGGAACATTTGCTATTGGGGTATAGAGATTGAGTAGGGAGGTATAAATTAAACTGTAGAGGTTTCTTTAGCTTTTTGACACTGTGAAAAAACAGCTGAGATAAATAACTTATAGAAAGAGAGGACAGGTGCATTTTGGCTCAAGATTTCAGTCTGTGGTTGGCTGCCCTCATTGATTATAGGCCTCAGCTAAGGCCTGGGACTGTAGTACAAGGGTTGTGTGGAGAAAGGCTGCTTCCCTCTGGAGCCCAGGAAGGAAAGAAAGAGAAAAGGAGCCAGAGAGGAGGGAGCCAGGGCCAAGACGAGGGCAGTTCTCAGCCGGAGACCATGCCGTCCACCTAGCACCAGCTCCTTCCCATCAAAGGGCAACAGTAGATGTCAGAGCGCTCATAATGCAGGCTCATTCCAGGACCCAAGAGCTGGCACAGGAGCCTTTTGAGGGTCTTTTTGGATCCCAACCATAATAGAGTTGATGAAAATATTCTATCGTGGAGCTGCCCAGCGGGCTCCTCTACAATAATGATATTTTTTCCTATTTTGGCCTGAGTTATAGTCAACATGGTAAAATACAATATGCACAAGTAGACCCCGAGTTCTTTACCTCTCCTGTGTGGCCAAAGATCTTAATTTTTTGCCTAGTTAGCTTTAATTCAATACCTGAATAGCGGCCACTGCACGGGGAAAGAATCTTTCTATCTGAGCCTGGATGTGGTTACATGACTGTGTGCACCTAGAACAAGATCAAGAGCATAGTTACAACTTCTGAAACTCGAAAACAATTTCCCAAATTTATACAGTTTTGCTACATATGTGCTGTGCTTCAAGAACTAGCCAGGACTATGAATTCACACGGATGGCATCACCTGTTTCCCACAAATGTGAGGAAATGTCGAGAGGAAAATCCCGCCGCCTCCAGACCTGCAGGGGCTCCGCTATCTGCACCTCAGAGAGGCTGGCGTGAGCTGTGAGTGGTCACACAGCTGGGGCGGCAGAGCGGGCATCGCACCCATGCACGTTCCCAGCCGGGGGAATAAGGCAGCGAGAAGCAAGCCGCTGAGATGGTTTCACTCACCAGCCTCATCATTTAAGGTTTACGCAGCACACGTGTGTTGAGCAGCTGCTAAATGTTGAGGGTCAGGTTTAGAAGCCTGAGGTGAAGAGGATCAGGCAAAAGCCCTAGCTGCTGTGATACACACATTAGAAATCTGTGTTCATGTCTCGCATCGGTCACCTCCTCAGGGCCTCTTGCCTGAAGGGACTGGGCCTGGGATGAATTGCGTGAATTGAGATTCAACTACGCGTCTCAAGTTCTCTGTGTGCTCTCAGCTAATCCGAGGTTGAAGTCCTGCTTCTCTTCTGAGGCCCCTACCTACTGTTTTCTTATAGTCTTAGCCATTTGTAAGGAAGAGTGGAGGACACATGCTGCGAAAAACAAACAAACACTGCTTAAAAGAACAGTGAGCAGCTCTGTCAGCAGTGAAGGTTCTTGTTAGTTCATGGTAGAAGAACCAATTCGCAAAAATAAATAGTAATCCAAAACTTAATTCATTTATCAGTGTAGCCTCCAATCCCAAACTGCCAAAAATAAACTTAACTGATGAGCCCAGGTTTTGAGCGGAAGATTTTAGCATATCTGTCTCAGAACAACAAAATATCTAAAAATATAAAACGTGTGAACAATTAGATGTAAGAATTGGGTTTATAAAATTAACAAGTAACATCTAATGGATAGAGCAGAAATCTTTGGACCAAAAATTAAAGAACAGAATATTTTCTAGATTTACAAGAATTATTTTTAAATAAACCCATGCCTTACGGTATAAAGCAAAAGAAGAAGAAGAAAAAAAAAAAAAAAACAATGAACTTAATAATATCCAAATTGTATTTTCTGACAAAATTCAACACAGTCAATGCGAATAAAAAGAGACCTTTTAAAGGTGTGCCTAAGAATGTAAACACCAATACTTACTATAAATAATTATTTGAATAAAAGGACAAAGATGTCTAACAAATTATTTTGAATTAAGTAACAATTATACATTCTGCACGGACAGTTTAACATCCAAACATAAAGCTGTAACGATGCATGTATTAGAAAAGAAGGAAGGTTAAAAATTAATGAGATAGGCATTTTAATCCAAGAAGTTGAAAAGGAATAATAGGTTAAAGATAATAAATATAGAAATAAGAAAACACTGAATAATTCATGATATAGAAAAAATAATATAGAGTAACAAAGCCATAAGTTAATTTTTTATAAAATACTAGTAAATGAATGTAACACCAATAAGATTGAGAGGAGAGGCCCAGCAAATCTCATATAGCTCATATCTGTATTTAAAATGAGGGCAGGGCAACAAATATGTTCCATGCATGCACAATTTTTGTGCACCTATACAAATCCACATGTACACAGATCCATAGACACTGAACACTTCATATGTACACGCACATATATAATGCTACCTGTTAAATATTTAACAAATAGAATGAAAAACACAAACATAAATCTTACCTTTAAATATGACAACACACAACAATTAGCTATTCTCAGGGAAAGTAACCAATGTTAAAATTGACTTCAGAAAAGGTAACTGCAAGAGCTACACAAATAATCACATCAGTAGTCAAAAATGACCCTCCAAGAGACCACTAATAGCCTCAGGTTCAGCAAGAGTTTAGCATAAACTCCAGCAAGGTAACTCGCATTTTATAAAATAGGCCCGCACAAATAGTTGCTTTGAATGGCATGGTAACATATGAACTGCTGCTGGGTAAACTCTGTGTTTCATAAAGCTAGGGTAATCTTGGTCCTGGAACTTCATAGATGTAGGAAAGATGGGAATGATTTGCCAGTGGAAAAGATTTTATAGTAAAATACTATATACTAAAGTTCAAAAGAAAATCATATTCTCATAGGATATAGAAAGAGTATAGTATTTAATAAAGTTTAACTCTTGATTATAATTTTTAAAATTTTGAGTACAGTAAAAACAGGAAAAACATATTTGCTATCAAATGCTTATTAGCTTTTCATATTTGCAAATCTACAACAAATCTACAGAAATGATACCTACGGGGAGAGCTTTAGCATTATTTCTTTAAAAATCATGCACAGGAAAATGGAATGCTTTTTTATATTTTTTTGTCAGAATTGAATTAATGAATGTATGCATAGGACAAATACATACTCAAACAAGATATACAGATTTGCAAAAGTGACTATCAATGGCCAATTATTATTTTTTAGATGAAAATTAAGGAAATCTTAGTGGTCACAGGAAATAAGACAATGCTATGTTTTCTAGATTCAGAATCACTGGACAGCTAGTATTTGTATGCACAAGAAGACAAAAATTAAGAAATCCAGAAAAAGTGAAAAGATATAATCCATAATAATAATAGAAATATACTTCCAGAAATTAGAATAGAAGCACAGTGACAGGAACACAAAATTTTAGCACTCTATCCAGAGACTTAAAAGCAAGGGCTACATAGGGAAATATATTATTTTATGGATAAGAAGGCTGCGTTTTGGGAATTTTGCAAATTAACAGGTAAATTCCATATAATGCCAGTTCTCAGGACAGCAAGTCTGTCCACATAATATGAATTCACTTTAAAGTTCCCATAAGAAGTAAAGAAGTGCCAAGGTGCAGGTACTTGCATAAAAAGAATGAGCGCGTCCTGCCCTGTGCGACACCAACACAGTATAAAACTATAATAATTAGAAGCATGTTCCTAACACAAGCATCAATTATTAGGCCAGAGAACCAGAAGCAGGAGCCCAGACTCACCTTGCCAAGCACATAGCCTTGGCACATGGCACACGTGCCACAGCCCCAGAGGACGGGCGGGCTCAGGGGGTGGCTGGAACAGTGAGCCACCCATGTGAAGAAAAGAAAGAAACCCGGATGGCCACACGACAGTGTTCACACACAAATCCCATTGTTAAAGGCCAAAATGTGGGAAGCAATTTCTCAAGGATATAGAAGAAAATATAAGAGCACTGCTAAGATATTAAATGAGTGAAAGATTTACGTGATCCACATCAATCACAAGGTGCAATGAAAAATACTGTGGCATTACAGTGAACATTCTGAAAATGAATAAATGATGCTCTTCACAAAATTAAAGTTTATGTTGTAGATCAGAATATTTTCAAATGATAAAGGTCGATTTATTTTTTCTGTTAGTGCACATGAAAAATCTTTAACATTCCATTTCGAAAGAAGAAAAAAATCATCAGAAAAAAATATGCAAAAGATAAAATCAGCAAATGACAGAAAAAAGAAAATTTAATACAAGAAGAAAAATTCTTAACCTCATTAGTAATCTCTGACATGCAAATTAAAGCAGCATTGAAGTTATAATTTTGTATGCCAGAGATCGGCAACATATACATTGTCTGACATGTGATGTCAAGAATTGGAGAAAATGGGAGCTTTTATGCATGCTGGTGGGAGTGCGACAAGATATAAAATTTAAAAGAGGGGGACAATTGTAGTATGATCCTGGGTAGGAAGTCAAACTAAACACAGTCAAATAGGCCAGGAACACCAACTTGAGTTCTGGAAAGAATAAAACCAATGGAGAAGATGAGCTATGAGAGTTAATATTTGATTAAAAAAAAAAAACTATCTGATATAGACCGTGAAACAGATGTATTTGCACTAATTGGAACAGTAAGGATATTAGCATATGTCACGATTATTTTATGGCATGAGTATAGTAGTTTGTAATTTAAAATAAAACAAATTTTGGGAGGGTTTGAATGAGAGGATGTGACTCAAGAGGAAGAGTCACAGATACAGGGAGATAAGGATGCAGTCATAGGAACAAACACTTCCAGAGCTTCAACTTCCAATAAGAGGAACTATCCCAGCAGAAGGAACAAAGAGAGAAAATCAGTTATGATAATCAGATGTTCAAAAATGAAAATAACTTGCTGACAGAAAGCATAACAATCCTGAGTGCTGGCCAAATAGCGCAGAGGATTAAAGCACCTACAAGCAGGTGCAAGGGCCTGGGGTTTGATCCCTGGGCCTGCCCTGCCGGCCCTGCCCCCAGGGCACACTGAGACAGCAGCTGAGACTGGGTGTCGTGGGGCACACCTGTAATCCCAGTTCTTGGGAGGCTGTAAACAGGCAAATCACTACAAGTTCAATGTAATAGTGAGACCCTGAACACCCTGTAGACCCTTCATTAAAAATAAATTAATAAATAAAAAAGCATATTGATCCTGATGCAGCCTCTTGAAGACAATGTTCCATGCTGCCCCCTGTGCACTATTCAAGGATGTACTCAACTGTATCCTATAAGAAATTAGTACGAATGATAAAAGCAGCACCTGTATCAGTCAAGGTGCTGTACCAGCACTGCATTCTTATGCACTATTTACCTCTAGCCTTTTATATCTATTTCATGCATGAGAGCTCTGAGGAACCCAAGAGCTAAATAACTTGTCTTACCCCATCGACATGATTTGGAGACTTCCAGAATAAAACGTGGGCTCTCTCATAGCCTATATTGATATCATCCTAAGGGCCATCAGGCTTCCGTCCTCTGCCCACAGTATTCCAGGGTTGCTGGGCTGAGGAGCAGGGACAGAACCTACCTTCACCCCCACTCCTCAGCCCCCAGCCCAGTTTCCCTGCAAGCTCCACCACAGAGCTCCTGCTGATCTCTTAGTCTGATAATGAGCCATGCATACTGGCTTATCCCTGCCTCTCTGTTTCATCATCTATTTCCCTTCTTTATCTCTCAATCTCAGATATGGGAGGTTGGTGTCAATTAACAGACAGGGAAACTGAGGTCCAGTGGAGGATGCCTACCTAATTCAAGTGGCAGATCTGGAGCTGAGCTTTAAGCAGAACATAGCAAGGCCAGTTTTTGGATCAATACTGTGGCGTCGTCTACTGGAGCGTGCTAGTCCTCATCTCTCATTCAGATCTCAGTGGTGGTCTTCCATCGATCTTAGGTCTCTCTGCCCTTATTGCGATCTAAGTTTATGCTGTCACACTAATGATCTTTCTGGGAAGAAAAATATCTGAGCATGGTGCTCCCTAGTTATAAGTGTTCAGTGGCTCTCCACAGCCTTCCTCACAAAGCCCCAGGCCCATATCTTTCTCCCCAGCCAGCTACTCCTGTGCCCTCCCCCTTGTCCCAGACACTATGATCGTCCCCAATTCCTGGACTATGCCAGCCTCCCAGCTGTCCAGGTTTGCACACATCTTCTTTTCTTTCTCCTGGTGATTTTTTTTATCTTCAAGCTTCAGCTCAAGGGCCACCTCCTGAGGGCAGTCTTCCCTGGCATCCTAGGCCCATTTCAGAGCCATGTCCTGGGTGCTCCTGGAATATCGGTTAATATCCACATCCCAGAACCCTCCTAATGACAACTTATTGATTGCTCATTACACAGTAAGCACTGTCCTAAACGTCTCATGTGAAATATCTCATATTCACTCCAATTTATAAGTATATACATACATATAGCTGCTTCCAAGACAGGGAAATCCAGAGAGGTCTAATTATATCTCCAAACCATAGATCTGGGAAATGTCTCAGCTGAGATTATTCTGTGACCACACTGCTGCCCTACTGCCGTGACTGCCTGTTTATAGACACTCACACACAACCACAAACTTGTTCAGCTCTATAGCCGCAGCCTCAGTGCTCAGGGCAAAAGCGGGTTCTCTCCATAAAGTAGGCACTTTGTAACTCACCATGAAATGAATGAGACCCACCATTTGCCTTTGTCTCCCTCTTTCTATTTCTGTTTCTCTTGTTCTTTCTTTCTCACTCTTTCTCCTTCTCTTTCTCTCCTTGCTTCTTTCTTTCATTCCTTCCTCTCTCTGTCTTCTCGCCCTGCCGTCTCCTTCCCTCTTCTTCCCTATTGTTTATTTTTGTTGTTGCTGTTTCCCTATAGACTCAGGCCCCATGCTGGCCCACCACACCTTAGTGCCTGAGACTGGTAACTACTCTGAGGCCCTGTTTGTCCTGGCCTGTGAAATAGCCTCATGACAATGCCACAATGAAGATTAAGTAAAGAAATCCATAAAAAGTACCTTCATAGTGAGCGGAACTCTGCAGATAGAGTCTCTCAGCGCTGGTTATGAACACCATTATCATTGAGTGGGTTCCTTCTCCTTGCAGTCCCTAGCTCTCCCTCTCACCTTGATCAAGAGGCAGCCCCCCAGCAAGATTCACTTGGAGTGCACAGTGACTGAGAGGGCAGCATGCCTGGCCTGGCCGGCTGAGTCCAGACCTCCCTCTCCCCACACTGCCACCTTCCAGCTGTGAAATGGAGTCACTGCTCAGTTGGACCCCAGAGCTGTCAGGGGGCTGCCAATTTCACAGTTCATGAGGCCGCCAGTCCCTCCTGATTAATGGGGCACCAGAAGCCATAGGCCAGGCTGTGACACTGTCACATGGGTCTCTCCCCTCCTGCCCATGCTTCCTGAGGAGAGGAAGGCAGGCCATCTTTTGCATATTTATGCAAGGTGAGAAATGATTTTGTGCTGCATGCCTCCCCACCAATAAATAAATAAATAAATACAATTTCACCTAGATCCCTCAGTGAATTGAGAATGCTTCTGGAAAAAAAAAAAAAAAAAAAGGCCAAAGCACACACGTGTACGCACACACACAAGCGCGAGGATGCACGTAAAGTAATGAAAACCTGAAAATACTTCATATGCCGATGATCTGAGTGAGGCATTCTCACACCGAGGATGAGCCAGGGGACACAAGAGATATTAAACCCTGGAGCATGAAGACGGTTACTTTCAAATTAATCCAGCCTGCTCTGTGACTCCAAGGGGAGCTGAGTAGGTTAAGTCCAAACTTGGCCGCGTATGCCAGCCCTGTTCCTCCAGAGTCCTGCTCCTGCTGCCTCCACCACCCAAGCCATCCACCCTGCAGGTCAGGCAGGTGGTCTTGTCTTCCCTGTAAAAGCAGTAGAGCCACTGGCCACGACCTCCTCCTTAGAGTGGCTGTGAGAACAGATTTCGTCTTAGATAGATCCAGCCCTTCCCACCCAGCTACGTGGCCCTTGCAAAGCCTCCATTCCAGGTCTCTGCTCAGCAGAGCTCTCTGGCCCCACCTCCCACGCAGCGTTTCCTGAACACGGGCTTCCTGGGTCCTCCAATGGGCCCAGCAGGATCTTTGCAAATGTTGTTCCGCTGTTCTTCAGCTCCTTCCTTCCCTGCACAGCACACTACATACCTTCGGCCCCCAGCCGTAATCTCCTCCTTCAGAAAGACCTTGAACATCCGGATGGAGGCCAGCCTTCCTTTCCCCTCCCGGAGCAGCAGTGTGTTTCCTTCCTGACAGCTCTGTGTTAATTAACCTAGGAACTGTGTGATGCGCGGGCTCGGGTCTGAAGTCTCAAATCTGACTTCCTCATTAGAGAATAACATCGCGCAGGGCAAGGGGCACTGCTCAGGCCTAATGAGTATTTGGTCAATGAGTGAAGCAATGAATGAGCTGCCGAATAATTGTGCGAATAAATTGAAATAGCATACCAAGCACCTGGTCTATTTGCACAGGGGCTTGCAACATGCTAAAATAAGTAACGTTAATTGAGCCTTTTCTTTGTAATAAGCACTCTTCAAAGCACTAGGATGCGGATTAAAGCTTTAGTCTTACAACAGGTTGCAAATCTATACTTTTATTTTCCCAATTTAGAGAGGAGGACATGGGCATTTACTAATTGATACATGCAGCTGGAAAATGCCAGTAAATTTCAGGCATTGACCAGGGCAGCCTGGTCCTGAAGCTCTAACTCCTGAGAAATACACTGTACTGGAAACCTCATGCCATCCCTCCCATCGTCTTGTGTCCTTTGTACCCTTAAATAGCCTGCTCCAATGTCCCCTGTTCTATAAAGTCTTCCCTGATTTGCCACCTTTTTATCTGCTCCTTCCTCAAACCCATTATTAGAAAAGTGATGTCGCAAAATGTGGCCTTTGCTATCTCAGAAGGTTCACTAGCATTCGCTGGCTCTTCTACAGGGGGAGATGGCTTTAGTTTTTGACATGACGGCAGAGCAGAAACTGGTTTCTTTTCTACAGTTCCACAGGGAGAATCCCAGTCTTGACATGTAAGCGGCACTCCTGTCTTTCCGCCTGAGACAGCTACAGTAAGAGCTAGAAGAGGGCATGGAGGAGGGGAAGGCGACCCGGGCCCTGGGCACCACGCTGAAGCAGGGCTCAGCCGGTGAAGTGCCAGCTTCACCGCATCCCACTACTTTCTCTTCCCTGAAGAAGAGCTGCGGATGCAGGAGGACACCCTTGCCAAGGACACAGCTGGAGCTGCATTAAGCCAAAGGAGGCGGCTTGTCTGTCCGCTCGGTGAGGCTTCTTCCTGGAGTGATGAACCGCGCCAATCAGGCGGCACTTA
>PVKA01014055.1:29286-47896 GCA_004027165.1 Ctenomys sociabilis | reverse complement strand
AATCCTTTTTCTTTGTGATTCTGACCAAAGAGCTGTCACAGAGAAGCCTAGACTGGTTATCCAAGTGAACCTTGTCTGATAGCAGACTTCAGGCAGCCTTCAGTCTCTGTTGCTGAGCATCAGGTCCATAGGAAAGACTGTCAAGAGCATCACACGCACACACACATATGCATTCACATTAATTAATACAACCATACAACTGGAGGACTGGCCAGAAAGCTCAGTGGATTAAAGTGCCTACAGGCAGCCTGAGGGGCCAGGTGTTAGATCCCCAGGCCTGTGCCGGCCCTGTCCCCGGGGGCGTGCTGAGAGGGCAGTTGAGACTGGGCTTGGTGGTAGGTGCCTGTAATCCCAGCTCTTGGGAGGCTGTAAACAGGCGGATCACTATGAGTCATCTAGTAGTGAGGCCTTGAAAACCCTGTAGACCCTTCCCTAAAATAAAAAATTAAAAAAAAAAAAACCTGGGCTGTTCCCAGCCTGTGTAGGAATAAGGCACGTGGAGATTTTAATTCCGCAGTCTAATTGGGCAGTCCAAATTTCTAGTTTGGGATTGGGAGATTCAAAGAAAACTGCAATGCTGAGAGATAGTAGAAAAAGTAAAATTCCAACCAGACTGGTTCTGAACACCTTGCTGAGGAGAGGAGCAAAGGGGAGAGGAGGAGCTGAAGTGGTATGTTGCTGATAATCCTACATAGTATTAAATCATTTCAAGGGGTCAGTGAGATATGTCAGTGGATTAAGCAGCTGCTTTGGCAAGTTGAGGGAATAGGGTTTGGTCATGGACTGCGTGCTGGCTGGCTCTACCCCTGGGGTGCACTGAGCTGAAGATTGAGTCTGGGCTTGATGGCATGAACCTGTAGTCCCAGCAATCCTAGCAATAGTACTGGGGAGGCTGAAACAGGAGGATCACTACAAATGTGAGCTGCATAGTGAGACCCTGTACCAAATACATTAAAGAAAAGAATCATTTCAGGCTGGGGAGATAGCTTATCTAAGCACCTGCCTGGCAAGCACAAGGACTTGGGTTCTATTCCCCAGTACTGCATGCCTTGCTGGCCCCAGCTGTGTGGTGTGATTGTGCACACCTATAATTCCAGCCCTGGGGAGGCTAAGATGGGAGGATCAATAGAGTCTGAGTCAAGTAGGGAGATCCTGTACAAAATAAATGAGTACACAAACAGTTTTTAAAAAATCATTTCAGAGCTAGGCATGGAAGCATGGTAGCTCATGCCTCTAGTTCCACTACTCTGGGAGGCTGAGTCAGGCTTTGTTAAATTTGAGCCTGGCCCAGGTAATTTAGCTGCTTAGACACTGTTTGAAAATAAAATTAAAGCCGGGCGTGGTGGCGCGTGCCTGTAATCCCAGCACTAGGGAGGCTGAGGCAGGAGGATTGTTGTGAGTTCAAGACCCGCCTGAGCTACAAAGTGAGCTTAGGGCCAGCCTGAACTGCACAGTGAGACCCTGTCTCAAAAAGACAAAAAAAAAAAAAAAAAAAAAATTAAAAAAGAGTTAGGAATGTAGTTCAGTGCAAAGGCCTTAATGTTCAGTCCCCATTATCACCAAAAAAAAAAAATCATGTCAAGGTGATAGAAATTCTAGTACAAACTATCCTAAGGGAGGAAATAGCACATCACTCCTAGGGATGTAGTCATGAAGATTACATTTGGATACTAAAAGGAATTTTTAAAGACCTCTAACTGAAATTGATAGAGGGTATGCAATTTATTGCTATCAACAAACACTTTAAGAGAATGCTTTTTTAAAATTTAGGACAGGCTGTACAGGGTGTATAGGGTCTCACCATATATATTGGAATCCTAGTGATTCTCCTGTTCACAGCTTCCCATGTGCTGGGATTACAGGTGCACGCCACCATGCCCAGTTTAGAGCATGCTTTTAATTGAGAAAAGAGATGAATCTTAGTTAATGCTTATGTAAAGTTATATATGTAGAGGCACCTATGGGATTTACTGATAATTAAGGGACTGTTGCCCTCTTTGGTTAACTCTAAAGCCAACAAAGGCCTGACTTGTTTTTCTCCAAAAGGAAGCTTCAGAAATTGCAATTAGTAAGATGTTAAGGAAGAGTTTTAGGAAGTTTGCATGTGTTGTGTATTTTCATGGCATCATGGAGTGGGTCAGGGACAGGAAGGAATTATAAACCAACCATTATAGGAGTCTTAAAGGGCATGGTGACTCTGGCTTTCTTCTCGGAGGTTATTGATGGGAACAGAATGACAGCAGGTATTAATCATCACTGTATGGACTTCAGTCTAAAAATGTTTTTGCCATAACAGTTTGAAGAATATGATAGAAGACAAAGTGATAATTTAAAGAATGGGTATTTGAGTACTTCTACCAGAAAATCCTGTCAATTTGTTGAGATTTAGGCTGTTGTTAGGTAGGAGGAATGCCTGGGAGGAAATCTCTTATTCAGAATACAAGAAAGGAGATGCTCCCGCCTCCTCAGCACTGGGATTATAGGCGTGCACTATCATGCCTGGTCTTGGTGGCTGACTTGGTGCCCCTGGGGTGGGGCTGGCACTGCATACAGTGCTGGATTGAACCCTGGTCCTTGCACTTGCCTAGGCAAGCACTTAAACTGCTGAGATATTTCTGCAGCCCCTTATCATGTTTTTATATAATGTGAATTCTTTGTAACATCTCAGTGTGTCTCCAGGGAGTTTACAGAAGCCTGAGGAAGATAAGGTTCAGTAAGCCTCCAGACAGCCTTCAACCGGCATGCTTTGGGGCAACCAGCTTGGTGAGTGGCAATAATATATTTCACCTTTTCAAGAGTATAAAGTGACATGTGCACTACAGACTGAGCTGACTGCTTGTCTATGAAGAGTAGAGGAGACACCACAGGCTTAATTGGAAATTGGACACGATTTCACAGAAGGGAATCTCAAATTCTGAAGTGCTTTAGAAAAATAAACTCAAAATAGAGATAAGAGAATCTTTCGTTTTCAACAGGCTTTTTAAAAAGTCAAGGTGAATTTATGTAAAATAAACTTAATGATTTTATTTATTTATTTTTTTGGCGGTACTGGGGATTGAACTCAGGATCCTATCTTGCCAGGCAGACACTTATTCCACTGAGCTATCTCCCTGGCCCAACTTAATCATTTTATTTTATTTTACTTTTATTTTTTTGGCAGAACTGGGGATTGAACTCAGGCCCTTGAGCTTGCCAGGGAAATGCTTATTCTACTGAGCCATCTCTCTGCCCCCCAGGGAGATGCTTAATTATTTAAAGCAAACAATTCAGTGGCATTTAGTACCTTTATAATGTTGTGCAACCACCACCTCTATCTAGTTTCCAAACAGTTTTCTTACTCCAAAAGGAAATCTCATACTCTAATCAGCTATTCTATTTTTCTTGTTCCCAATCCTCCTGGTAACTACTTGTATGCATATCTATCTCTTTGGTCTTACCTGTTCTAGATATTTCTATATAAAGAGACTCATATATTATTTGACCTTGTGTGTCTGGCTTCTTCTACTTTTTTTCTTTTGGCAGCATTGGGGATCAAACTCAGGACCTTCTGCTTGCCAGGTGGGCACTTATGCTTATCTCCCTGGCTCCTTAACATGTTTTTGAGACCTGTCCATCCAATAGCATGAATAAATCTCTCATTTTTTCAGTTTTGTAGTTGAATAATATTCCCTTGTTTGTTTATTCGTTCACCCACAATGGGCATCAGTCCTGGTACTCCCTAGTGGCTTTTGTAAATAGTGCTCCTAGAAGTGTGTGTATACATGTGTTTCAGTACTTGTTTTGGTTTTATACCTAGGAATGGAATTGCTGGGTCATATGGTAATTCTATGTTTAACTTTTTAAGGAACTGCCAAGTAGTTTTCCTTGGCAGCTGATCCATTTTACATTTCCACCAGCAACACACAAGTGTTCCAGTTTCTTTGTATCTTCATCAATCCTGTTTTCTGCTCTATTATTTATAAAAATTTTGTAGCTTCAAACTTTTTCCTCCAGTACTGGAGATTGAACCTAGGGCCTTGTGGATGCCAGGCAAGTACTGTACCACTGAACTACAGACATCTTTTTTAAAAAAATGTATTTAGTACAGGGTCTTACTACACAGGTCAGCTCATAGTGATCCTCCTATTTTCAGACTCCCAAGCACTGGGATTATAGGAGTGTGCCACTGCGCTCAGTCTCAATCACCATCTCAGTGTGCCCCAGGGGTGGGGCCCACATGACACACTAGAGATCGAACCCTGGTTGCTTTAGTCTGCTAAGCATTTGGACGGCCCTTGGACTATACACAGCTTCAGCCCTTTTTATTTTGAGACAAGGTCTTGGTAAGTCGTGCAGGCTGGCTTTGAACTTGTGATCCTCCTGCCTCAATTTTCCAAGTAGTTGAAATTATAGTTGTGTGCCACTCTATCTGACTATAGCTTCAAGAGTTTTTGAACATAGGGCACCATGGCATATGCCTGTGTCACTAGCACACAGGAGGCTAAGGTAAGAGGGTAAGAGTTAAAGGCCAGCATGGGTTGCTTGGCTAATTCAAGGGCTTATGGCTGCTCTAATTTACATAGTGAAACTCTGTGTCAAAAACATAAAAATTTTGAGACTGGATAGGATTTTAATAATAGAGTTCTTTCTAGTTCTTATGGATTGCCTGGAATTCTACTTTGCTAATTACATTTGTGAGCCAAAGTATTAAGGCTTTAGCTTTTATGATAAGGAATGACTTTCTCCCAAAATTTGTATCAAACATAATGATCATGGCTTAGACTTGATGCCCAGACAGGGTTAAAACCTGACTTGCCTAATAAAAGTGTACCAGTTACATTTTGGATCTTGGGAGTAGATGGTATTCCTGGCTTCATCTACTATCAGAATTCTGGACCAGACAAAGTGCTGGGTCTTGCTGACTACACAGGATGCTCAGTTTGCTTACAAATTGCCATTTATCTGCCTGCTTGCAGAATAACCTTCTGAAAAGATTAACTCTGATTCCTGTTGAGTGTCTAGTTATTTTAAAGGTACACAAATTGATCTCAGTCATTACTACACTACTTCCCCCTTCCCCAGTGCTGGAATTAAATTTATGGTCTTGTACATGCAGTGGATGTGCTCTACCACTGAGCTACATCCTCAGCTACATCGCTTTACTATTTATAATACTATTATATACAGATATTACAACTCTGATATTCTCGTCTCTGGTATATAGCAGTGGGTTTTTAAAATTTTGATGTCTAGTGTATCAAACTACTATTTCTAAGTATTCTCTTTTTTAGTCCATTAATTGTTCCTTTTTGCATCTGTATACTTTTTCTTTTCTGTATTTAGGACAGGGTCTACAGGGTCTCACTATGTAGATCAGTGTTGTAGTGATTCTCCTGTTTTTAGCGGCCCAAGTGCTGGGATTACAGGTGTGCGCCACCATGCCCAGTTTCAATTGCTGTCTCAGCGTGCCTGGCATGGCACCGGGGGTCTAACCTCGGCTGTTGCACCCTGCCTAAGCAGGCACTGTAGTCCTCTGAGTTATCAGGCCAGTCTTTGTATGCTTTCTGATTTGCTAGAAATCTGATGCTAATCACTATTGCAGACTTGTATTACTAAAAATAAGTAATAGTAGTTACTATGATTCATGTTTTAGTGTCTTCTCTAAATTTGTTTTTTGTGTGTGTGTGTGTGTTTTGAATGTAATCTTTTTTTTTTTTTTTTTTTTTTTTTTATAGAGGAATTGGGGATTGAACTCAGGCCCTCGTGCTTGCCAGGGAAGCGCATTCCACTGAGCCATCTCCCTGGCCCTAAACTTTTTAAACAGAATAAAAAAAATAAAAATGGTACACAATTTCAAAACAAGATGATAGAAAATCATTAATGTTATATTGCATATTATTATCCTTAAGTAGTTGTTTAGATTACTGGATATGGGCAACCTACTTGGGTCCCCTTCTGTCCCTCCCTCAGACAAAAGCTTTCCTCTAAATATATTCTGTACTTCAAAAAAAAAAAAAAAAAAGATCAGCTGGCCAGATAGCTCAGCAGACTAAAGCGCCTGCTTAGGCAGATGCTGGGGCCAGAGGTTCAATGCCAGATTGGTAGTTTTTTTTTTTTTTTTAGTGGAACTGGGGATTGAACTCATGCTTGCCAGGCAAGCACTTATTCCACTGAGCCACCTCCCTGGCCCAGTAAAGTTTTTTTTAAGTTAAGTGTTCACTATTCCTTTAAAATAAACTAATAGAAATGAGTAGTACAATTATTAGTAATCTTCTGTGTGTGTGTGTGTGTGTATTTTTCCCCTTCGTTTCTCCTTTATCACAGTTCTTTCCTTTTGAGCAGTTTCTCTTTCACAATATCTACTGTATTTTCAAGATTTTGTTTACTCTTTCAGTTTCTTATACTAGGGAGACAATACAGTGTTTACATATGTGGGTCTGATTTATTTCACTTATAAGTATGGTCTCTAGTGCATCCATTTACCTAAATTAATTTTTGTTTTGTGAAAATTATCTTTTTCTGGTGAAAAGAGAAAGCTGATGCAGGAATATAGGACACTGAAACTTCTAATGCTCTCAGTTTCCTCTAGTAATCTAGTTTTTCCTTTTTTCTAGGGGTATCAGAAAAACAGCACCATATGTTAAGTGGTGATTTTTGAAAATTATTTTTACTACTTAATGTGTTTGTTGTGTTTTTTCTTTAAAAGCTTGTAAATTAGACTACATCTCAGTATTTATTGGTACTATTGATTTCTTTTTTAAAAATAAGAGTTTTAAAGTGAATGGAAAACTATGATTCTCACTGTATTCCTCCCACCAATACATATTACTCTTGGATTATAAATGCATCATAACCATTTGATCAAAGTCAGGCTTTGAATAAGGCATAGGCAGGTGTGGGGAATGACAGGCATGTCTGGGTTTGGTCTTGAGAGAATTGAGAGTATAAAAGCATGAGTTTTTTGGAGTTTTATTTCATTTTATCTTTCGCTTCCTTGTGGCCTATAATAGGTTGAGTTGTAACATTCATTAAACCACCCCTCACATTCCCTGTTTTCAAAGCTTATCAGGATGACTTTGATTTAGTTATTTGGAACCAAAAAAAGCAGTTTGTGGAGGTTGATCTGGAGCTATGTAGCAGTAATATATCAGAGATCAGACTTAGGTCCCAGTGGGATTATTCTTCAGGATTTATTTGCCTGGAAGTACACACAGGAGCCAAATGGTATGTATGGAAAGCTTTGCTGGAATGCAAATTGGGCACATTTTGTTGGGACCTGTAGGGGATTTTCACTGCTTCATAATTTTTCAAAGGTTTGTTATCCATCAGACAGAGTCTGCCTCTTCTTTAAATCTTTAAATCCCCCTTCTTTTTCCTCTTGTAAAGGTCAGATTTTTTTTGACAACTGTGTGCAGGAACAAGATTTGCTAAATCCCTTCATTTTTATTCATACAAATATCGGAATTCAGTGAGCATCAGTTATCCAAGCATTTAGAGGTAAGGAAAACTCAGGGAGAATCTTGTGAATCTCAGCTTAGTGCTTGGCTGTATCTCTGGGGATAAATTTGTTGCTTCAACTTTAACCCTTGACTGCTCTAATAAGAGATAGCACCCTCACAGTGGCTTCCTTGTACATGAAACCTACCAGTAACCTACCATGGTTGCAGAGTAGGCAATACCAGTATTTATAATAGGAGGGGACTGTGTTGGATTTTTCTGATGGGGCTTTTTTGATTATGACAATTCTTAGTAAGTGTTGCAAGAGATATATAATGTATTTCCTTCAATGAAACTTCCCACTTTTAATTTGAAATACATTGTTTTTTTCTTACCGGGTAGATGAATCTAGATTGTTATCTAACACAGTTCCTCAACAAACTTGATTAGTTTGATATTATCATATTGTTTATTGGTATGTAACAAATTACCTAAAAGTGTGGGGGCCTTTTTTTTTTTTTTTTTTAATGGTCAAGAATCAGAGCTGCTTAGACTCTCAAGATACCAGCCAAGGGTGCAGTCATTGGAAGGTGTGACTGGGTTGGCTAAAGTTCTTCACAGCGAGAACCGCTCAGTAGGGCTGCTCATGTGGAAGCTGGCTTTACCTTAGTTAACTAAGAGAGGAGACAGAAACCAAACCTTGTTTTATTTTAATTTTGCTCATTATTTTTTATCTCACACATGCTAATAAGCACATGTTCTGCTACCGAACTGCACACCTTGACTTACTTGCTTGACTCAATTTCAGAAGTAACACACCATCCCTTCTGCCACCCCTGATACCATCTGAGAGGGGATTATTCAGGATCATTGGAAATCATCTTTGAGGTTGACCTTGTAAATTAAATGGGACTTTTTAGAGGTTTACTAGAATATAGAGATAGAATTTTTTTTTTAATCTGAAAAGTTCTTTCTTCCCATTCAGCCATGTCTCTTGGCTTCCTCCGAAATTTTCTTTTTTTCCTTTCCTTTTTTTTTTGTGTGTGTGTGGTATTGGGGATTGAACCAGGCCAGGAATGGATAGCTCAGTGGCATAAGCACCTGCCTGGCAAGCACAAGCTCCTGAATTCTGTCCTAGGTACCCTCCCCCTCAAAAAAAAAATTAAAAATAAAAAACAAGTCCAGCATGTATGAGTCATCCATTTCCTCCTTCCCTCTGTTTTTGGTATACCCGTGGTCAGAGTAGCTTTCTGCTCCCAAGAACCCTTCAGTTGGCGTCAGACAATCCCTTGCACTAGTTCAAATCAGTCACCATTAATTTTTTAAGAGTGGTGCAAATGAACTAAACTGAACAGAGTTATTGGGCCATTATAGTTCTTTGCTTTTTTTTTTTTTTTTTTTTTCCTCTTTTGGTGTTTTTGAGATAGACTCTCGCTGTGCAACTCAGGCTGGACTTTGCTCATTTTGTTGTCCAAGTTGGTCTCAAACTCTCAATGATCCTCCTGCTCAGCCTCCTGAGTGCTGGGATTACAAGGGTGCGCTACCACACCCAGCTGTATGGTTTCTTCAGAATGAGGTACATAATGATTGTTTTGGGGCTCTGAAATACAATGCAGATATGTCTAGTCTTTGGCCTGTAGGTTTTATTTGGTCCTGAACAATCAGTAATGTGGCCCCACAAGTCTGTAAACTTTTAATATTAGTGTGTGATTTTTTTAGTAATGTTTTGTATGCGTTGATTATGTGGTGCTGGTGTGTGAACCATGTAGGCATTAACCAAAAGCTGTATGGGGGGAGCACAGTGTTGTGTTAACGTCACCCTCTGTGCCTGCCACGCACAGTTAAATTGAAACTCTTGTATCAGATGTTACATGTGCTTAGTGAGTAAAACACACTGTTATAAATAATAGTATTTCAAGCTATGTATGTGTGTGTATGCCTGTGAAGTCAGGTATTTATTATTGTCAAGTAGACATTAATTTTTCTTAATTGTTAAATTTGGTTTTGTTATTTCATAAACTTAATTTAATAAATTAAAGTATAAAAAGTAAAAGAAACCATGTTACATATTACCTAACCATATTATATATTTGACATGTAGCCTAAGACAGTTTCTCTCTTTACCCAGTGTGGCTCAGAAAAACCAAAAAGTTGCATACCCATGGCCTAAGGTTTGGGACATATTTAAAAATCAAATTACTTATCTGTTCCTTAATGAATTCATCTGGTCATTTGTATCCCAGTCAGTTAAAAATCTGAAGAATTGTGTATTATTTACCTTTTTAGGACTAAGAGTGTCTTTAGTCATAGTGCTGAAAGCACAGGTAGATCCTGAAGCTAGCTGGGAATGAGGTCATACCTTTATGTTTGGTAACTATTCCAGCTGTGCTATTACATTTGCATCTTTCCCTCTTCCTACCTTAGCATATGTTAAATTCTGTGCCTGATGACAGAAATTCCTGTGTGACAATGTTCACACAGGAATGTTTACTTTCTCAAAACTCCCAGAACATTTTTGGCTTCTTGGGAAGTAGCCTGTGACTGAATGAACTCTGCACGTGTTCCTGCTGCCAGGTACTTCTTTTGGCTTAGGCTGTGGAGAACTAGAGAGGACTCAAAATTGTGTCTAACTAACTATAGAACAAAAGCAACACACCATAAATAAAAATAGCAGAGCAGGCAAACAAGAACAAAAGCCTTGCTACTATTTTCTTCTATCCCTTATCATTTTATAAACATAATTTTATAGTTTAATCAAGGACTGGCCAGATAGCTCAGCAGACTAAAGCATCTGCTTAGGCAGAACACAGTGGCAGGGGTTCAGTCCCAGAGTGGTATGCTGGCCCTGCCCCTGGGGCCCTCTGAAAGGGCAATTGAGACTGGGTGTGGTGGTACACACCTGTAATCCCAGTGTTTGGGAGGCTGAGAACAGGAGAATCACTGTGAGTCTGATCTACATAGTGGGACTCTGTAGACCCTGTACTAAATAAATAAATAAGTAAATAGTTTAATCAGAATGACATTATTTTAACATAATTTTATCCAGTTTTCCATGTATGTGTCCATATATTAATATTACAATATAAAAATATTGAATTAGAATATCAGCTGTTACCTATTTTTAAATTTTTATTATATATAGTGCAACTTAATTTTTGTATTTATAGTATAATTTTTAGTTGTTTTCATGAAACAGTCTCATTGGTAGAGTGACTATAGCTGTGCTATCCTATACTGAGTTTTCTAATGTATTTATTTTTGCTAATTGATAAGATAATAACTAATATTTGTTTACCTTTCTTTAATTACTAGCATTTTCTCAAGTGTTTCACTATTTGAACTTTCCCTATATTTGAGCTTTCCCTAAATTTGCTTTTACCTTTTGGTCACTTATTTGACTAAAACTGAATGGAATCCTTTCAGATTTGAGGCAGTTTTTTAGACTTGGATAATGCTTTCTGTTTGTTACATATTTATTGCTAATCTCTTGTTTCTCTTACTTAGGGCTATTTCTATCCTAGATAGGTATTTTTTATTGTTGTAGAGAAATGCTTGTGTATCTAGCTCACTGGCATTTTTTTTCCCCTCACTGGCATTTATTTATTTCTTTTTTTTTTTTCCCACTGGCATTTAAAGTATAGAAATGAGAGGTCCTGGCTGAGCCTCTAGCTCAGAGTACCAATTGGGGTGGTGTATGTGGAGAATGGCAGTCCAAGGCCTGGGAGGGGAAATGAGGACAAGACTGATAGCAGACCTATAAATATCCGAAGGCCTATCTTTGTACTTTAAAATAGGAATGAGGTCACTTTAATTGTCTTCTTTAAGTTATTTGCTAGCTGGCCATGGAGAACAGAGGAGTCATTATGACTTTTAGGGAGAATAGTACTGCCTTCAGCTCTCAGGAAAATAAAAACTACTGATATTGGTCAGCTCTACCTCCCTTATGACTGACATGGGTAGGTAGAAAGCCTGAATGTGGGAACTTGTTTAACTAGAGAAAATATCCAGATTCCTAAGTAAGAAAGTAGGATTTTAAACAGTGAAAAGACCTTTCTGCATCCCTTTGGTATGGTACCATGCCAGGGAGAGACTGACCATGCAGAGGGGGAAATGATGACCTAGCAGTTGTCATGCTGCTTGCCTCTCTGAGGTAAGCAGGTTTCCATAACCAGTCATTGTTATGTTCTCTGCAGAGTTAAGAGACCCAAGTTCCTAGCATGATTTCTAAGATTTTAGCTTCTACTATTTTCTTCTTTGGACTTCTTTTTTCCTCTTTGTAGTAGGAAAATTGAATGAAATGTCTCAAAAGTTCCTGAAGTCCTAAGGTATTTTGGGTCTGTTACCCTCTCCTACAACTTTGGAAATTCTCACAGAAAAATTCTATTCCATATGAATGTCATCATAATTTACTACTTGTAATGAAAATTTTGATGTTGGAATATTATAGAATAAAATTAAAAGAAAATATGTAGTCTTTGCTTCTGTGCATTTTGAGATAGTCTGACTTTACAATTTCCTTTGTTTTTCTGTAGTCCAGTTAAGCCAGTTTTCAGAAAAACGCTACTTTAAACTCTAATGATCATTTAGTTTCAAGCAAATGATCTGGGCCAGGGAGATGGCTCAGTGCAATCAGCACTTCCCTGGCAAGCGCAAGGGCCTGAGTTCAATCCCTGGTTCAGCCAAAAACAACAAAAAAAATCAAGCAAATGATCCCAAGTCTTTGTATCTCTTCAAAGTTTACATAGTTCTTGAGAATTGATTAATTTTATATAAACATCAAGTGATTCTCTTCTGTTTTGACTTAATTTTTTACTCATTAAAATATCTTAGATAAAAATAAAATATCTTACTTCATGTATCACTTTACTACAGAGGCATTCACGTGCACCATTTAAGCCTGACAACAGTCCTGCGAGGTGAGGGGTGGAATAGCAATCCCAGTACCTACTTGCTCTACCACTGTGCTTCCAGGAGGCACATGCTTTCAGTCCTATTGGTAGATTTCTAATTAACAAGCTTGTATTTTATAAAGTATCTGTTTTCTCTGTTAGTATTTATAAGAATCAGATTATCTCAACACTGGAAGAGAATTCAGATTCTCCAGAGATCTAAACTCAGACAACTTTGAGGGCCTAAGTTAAATGAGAGGCATATGGAGTAGCGCACACTGTGTTGAAAGAGAAAGCTACCTGTATATGAGAACATATGAATAAATATTTATGTTTTTCTCCTTTTTTTGAGATAAGGTCTCAATATGTAATTTAGGCTGGCCTTGAACTCACTGTGTAGCCTAGACTGCTCTTGCCGCCATGCCCAGATAATTATGTTCTTAATTAGGTGTATGCAAGTTGAGTATATCTAATGAGAGAATCTGAAATCCAGATGTTTTGAGGAACATGATGCCACAAGGAAAAAATTCTTTATCTGACTTTGTGGGATAGGTTGCAGTCATGCAGTCATTAAATATAGTATAAAATTACCTTCTATGTGTATAAGATATATATGAAACAAATGAATTTTGTGTTTAGATTTTAGAGTATCTTATTACATATATGAAAAGGTTCCAGAAATCCAAAAAAAAAAACTTCCAAGCAATTTGGAAAAGTGATACTCAAATGACTAACATTAACTCAAAAATAAGGTTTCGCTTGTTCACGATGTATTCATTTATTCCTATAAAAAATAAAGCATACACCAAACAAGCATTTCAATAAACCACCCCAAAGTTTTAAGCTGACCTTCTCTTTGTGATTTCTGAGTCTATTCTGACCAGCTTATTCTACTGAAGAAGAAACCAAAGCACAGAGAGGTCACAATTTGAAGATCACATGGTTCATTAGCGAGGAAAGCTAGAACTCAGCTCTCCCAAATCTGTATACATTGGGGCTTATGAGAAAATTGCCTAACTGGCTTAAGTGAGGAAAAAATGGTTATGTTTTTATTTAGCAGTTTCCTCCTGTCTCCTAATCTTAGCTATTTGTTTTAGAACATTGACTGCAGATTTGACTTCTCCTTTTCTGTAAGGTGTTATGAATAAGAGATTCAACATTAAAGTCTGGTAGAAATCCAGGCCTAGGGATGGTTATATTTCTTTGGACTTAGGCAAGTTATAAGCATAAAACTTAAGCTGAGAAAGGACTGGAAAAATGAGCCTGTTGGTTCTATTTGGTCTCTGAGATTTCACTGCCACTAAAAATTACTTCTGTGTGTGGACTTTAATTTTTATTTTTACAATTTAACTCTTTAAGCCTAGAGTGCTAAGTGAGCAGCATACTGTATAAACTTGCTAACTGTGGGTAGTAGTTAGGTGCTTTGCTCCAGGTCAGATTTGAAAATAAGGATTTGAGCACACTCATTTTATTTTCATGCTTAAGTTAAAAGACTAAAAACCAGACCTGACTTTCCCCCCCTTTTCCTCTCCTCCTCCTCCTCCTCTTCCACCTTTAGCTACTCTTCTTCTACCTCCTTCTCTCTTCTTCTTCTTTCTCCTCCTCCTGCTCTTCGTTTTGAAAACAGTCTCCTAATATAGTTTTTTTGTGTGTGTGTGCAGGGTCTCACTATGCATCTTGGACTCATAGAAATCCTCCTGATTTCTGCCTCTCTAGTGCTGGGGTGCTGGGATTACAGGCATGTACCACCATGCCCAGACACCATCAATATGCCTTGGGGTGGGGTCAGCAGGGATTGAACTCTGACCCCTGGGCTTAACCTAAGCAAGTGCTTAGTCTGCTGAGGTACATCGCTGGCCCTTCACTATGTAGTTTAGGCTGTTTTTATTTTTATTTTTTCTTTTTTGTCTTTTTGAGACAGGGTCTCACTATGCAGTTCAGGCTGGCCTCGAGCTCACTTTGTAGCTCAGGCTGGTCTCGAACTCACAACAATCCTCCTGCCTCAGCCTCCCGAGTGCTGGGATTACAGGCATGTGCCACCACGCCCGGCTTATTTTTATTTTTTCAAGAGAATTAAATCATTTATTGATTATATATGATAGTGGATGATACATAGTTCCAATCTCATCTCTCATTGTATCTGGTACCATTATTCAATTTAGATATATAGGATGTGCCGACAATCATTTTTATAAACAAGTAGTTGACTGTTTGCTTGGGTGACCTTTTCAGTGGTCATATTCAGAGGTCACAACAGTAACTGTCAGTTCAGCTACACCAAGGTTTCTAAAGACAATGACTTCTTTAACCAAGCAATTATAAAGAAATTTTATTTATTTATTTATTTTGGTGGAACCGGGGATTGAACTCAGGCCCTTGCACTTGCCAGGGAAGCACTTATTTTGCTGAGCCAACTCCCCAGCCCCTATAAAGAAATTCTAAATGGAATCTGGTATCACCCTAAAGAAATTCTAACTTCACACTGTTGGGGATGTTAACTGAGATGGCTTCAGAGTAGATTAATTTTACACAAAACATTTTTTAAAAGACATATTTATTCAGCATCATGATCAGACTATTACATTTAGCAATCAACAGCATGGGTGCACAAAGTTCTACATCAAAACACTTTGTTGGAATGCTTTATGCTTTCCACAGAACAGAAACTAAAATAACCTGTTAACACAATTAGTCACAAATACAGTTCTCAAGTTTTTTGCCCATACGCATGAGTATTATCTAAAACATGTCTTCTTTGTAGCAGCCGGGCCCCGCCACCACTGTGCTTGGCTGAGTTCACAGATCTCTTGTTACCTGTAGCTTCCCTGTCACTCCTCTGGCCCTCCTCCGGCTAAGCTTTGCTTCCTGGAGTGCTTAAAGCCTTCTGCCCCTGCCGTAGCCACTGCTGCTGCTGGAGCCACCATAGCCACCTCGATTTCATGATTTGATAAAATATTGGCCTCTACCACCACAAGGCCCAGAGCTTCTGCCTCTGAAGTTTCCTCCCTTCATGGGTCCCCAATTTGAAGACTGACTTTTGTTACAGCCAAATTCATTATAGCTTCTACCACCTCCATAGTTACTTCCACTACCACCACCAAAGCTGCCTGCACCTCCTCCATTGTTATAGCTGTCATAGCTGCCACTCCTGCCATAGCCACTGTCCTGGTTTCCATAACCCTGTCCACCACTTCCACAGCATCTGCTTCCTCCAGAGTAACCAGGGCCACCACCTCCATAACCACCATCATTCATGAGCAAAAGTATCACTGTACTGTCAGTCCTCTCTAACATTAGTCCTTTAATTTTAGTTTTATTTTGTGGCTGGCTCAGCCCACCCTATGGGCAGGACTGCATGGCATGTAGTGCTGGGGTTCAAATTGCAGTCCCTGTGCATTTGCCTAAATGGGCATTTTAGACTGCTGAGCTATCTCGCCAGCCCATTACTGTCATTTTATGATACCCCCCCTTGATCTCACTTTGTAGTTGAGGCTAACCTCAGAGTTGAGGGAATCTGCCTGCCTCAGCCTCCTGAGCACTGGGATTACAGATGTGTGCTACCATGATACCTTTTTTTAAAAAAATGTATTTAGTACAGGGTCTCGCTACACAGATCAGACTCATAGTGATCCTCCTCTTTTCAGCCTCCCAAGAGCTGGGATTACAGCCGTGTACCACCATGCCCAGTCTCAATTGCTGTCTCAGCCTGTCCCAGGAGCAGGGCCAGCAGGGATTGAACCTGATCACTGAGTCGACTTAAGCAAGCACTTTAATCTGCTGAGCTGGCTGGCTGGCCCTTGATATGTTTTAATATATAAAATAAGTATCATTTCAATACTTTAAAAAAATTGTTTAGCTACTCTTACGTGTTGTATATACAATACTTTATATAATTCACAAACCTAACAGGTTTAGAATATATTTGCTATGGTTGCACCAGTACAGAAATTTGAATCTAGATCTTTTTATGCCAGAGCCACCCCATTTAGATAGCATACAATGAAGTCTTCCTCTTTACATACAATGAATTCTTCTAGTAGGAATAAGTATAGTAAAACCTTTGTTTGCAAACGTAATTTATTCTGGAAATATGCTTGCAATATAAAACACTTATATATCAGAGCAAATTTCCGCAGAAGAAATAGTAGAAATTCATGATTTGTTCTACAGCCCAAAAATATTCATGTGACATGATTATAATACTGTAATATAGGAGTTGGCAAGATAGCTCAGCAGACTAAAGTGTCTGCTTAGGCAAGCACAGGGGATCCCTGGCACCAAATACCGGGCTGGCTGCTCCCAGGTGGGTGTAGTGGCGCTCAGGCTGAAAGCAGGAGTATTATGAGTCTGAGCTGTGTAGTGAGACCCTGTTCAACCAAATACATTGAAAAATACATACTGTAATATAATACAAAATAATAAAATACAAAATATAAAGAACAATAATGTGTGCTTACCTTTGAAAATCTCTTAAAGTTTGTGACTCCTATGAGGGAGACGGGAGAGCAGAGGGTCATTGTGTGCAAGACTCTCATGTCACTAATGGAATCACTGCTGTCTTTGACTCAGGGGAATCTTTTCATGCAACTTCAAGGAGGGACCTATCCAGTGAAACTTGCTTTTGCCTCATTTTGAGGATTTAGCTGAAATGTGACATTGCATTATTGTCAAACAAGTTCATTGCTGACAATGCTGCAGCCTTATTTTATTTTTTTGTCTTTTTGAGATGGGGTCTTGCTATGCAATCCAGGCTGGCCTTTAGTTCGCTTCATAGCCCAGACTGGTCTCAAACTTGAGATAGTCTTCCTGCTCAGCCTCCCAAGTGATGGGATTGTAGGCATACACCACCCTCTTCAGTAGTGCTTTTCTACAAAACTCTGCACTTTCCCATATTTCATACATGTCCTTAACCTCACTTGAAGTGAGGGATTCCTCTATCCTTTTCTCTTCCTCTTCTGCAGACAAGATCTCTATAACCTCCTGCTATTGGGAGCCACAATCCAGATCCAGTCCAGTGTGGGTAAGGAAGGAAAAAAACGATTGGCTCAGTTGTGACCATGTGATGTCCAGTGGCATGTGCTATTTATATTTCAAGATATGACTTATTTTTTTTTTAATTTGTATTTCAGGGAAGGGTCTGCAGGGTGTTCAGGGTCTCACTACTAGATCAGACTCATAGTAATGTGCCTGTTTACAGCCTCCCAAGAGCTGGGATTACAGGCACGCCATCACGACCAGTCTCAGTTGCAGTTTCAGCACCCTCTGGGGGTGGGCCCCAGGATTGAACACCTGGCCCCTGCACCTGCTTGCAGGCACTTTAATCTGCTGAGCTATTTGGCCAGCCCTGACATGACTTCTTTTATCAAGCTAAAATTTATTAGAAATACTTGCTTGTCTTATAGAACACTTTAAGGTTTTACTGTAATTTCAAAATATATCCAGACAGAAAAAAATGGTACATACATCTTAAGTTAATATATACTGAGGGGGAAATCTAAACTATGCTCAAGATTCATTAACCTTTTCAGAATCTATATGTTGACCTAGAAGGTTTGGTGGCATATGGCTGTATTCCAAGCATACTGGAGGGTGAGGCAGAAGGGTTGCTGTGAGTTTGAGGCCAACTTGGGCTACATAATGAGTTCAAGGCCAGTTTCCACTATAAAGCAAAACCTATCTTAAAAAGAAAAGAAAACCCTAATATATAAATAAATTGAAATATTAAAAATATATTCTAACCTAATAAGGGAATATAAACTGTTCTCTAAATGTTTATTAGCTTTGTAGCCAAAATAAAAAACTTAGGGGCCATATTTATAGCTTATTGGATAACTCTTGCCTAGCACACGTAAGGCCCTGGTTTCTATCCCCAAAACTGTAAAAAATTAATTAATTAATCAATGTTTTTGAGACAGGGTCTGGCTATGTAGTTCAGACTGGCCTGGAGCTCTCTTTGTATCCCAAACTGGTTTTGAACTTGCAATGATCCTCCTGCCTCAGCCTCCCAGTACTGGCATTACAGGTGTGCACCCTTATACCCAGCTCTTGTAAATTTAAAAAGGGAATTTTAAAAGAGACGGCAATAATAGTTCTTATCCTATAGGACTTTTGAAAACAAAATTATAGCATGGTTAGAACTTGAATACTATATGTAATTCTCATTGCAGATAGAACCTATTTTTCAACTGCCCATCCCTTCAGAAATTGTGGGACTAGGTATGTAAGTCAATGGTAGAGTGCTTACTCTTTTTTTTTTTTTTTTTTTTTTTTTTTTTTTTTTTTTTTTTTTTTTTTTTTTTTTTTTT
>PVKA01014055.1:0-29186 GCA_004027165.1 Ctenomys sociabilis | reverse complement strand
CAGAGAAGATTTATTTAGTAAAATAAATAACTTCCATGTCTTGGAATATTAAAATAAGAATATATATATTTATTTATTTAACATGGTCTCACTATGCAGTTGGCCTGGCCTTGTGCTCACTTTTGTAGCCCCAGCCTGGTCTTGAACTTGCAGAGATACTCCTGGCTCTACCTTCTGAGTGCTGGGATTATAGGTGTGCACCATCATGCCTAGTTTTGGGCTGTACAATGGGTACTTGCCTCTTGGGCCAAGACCATCTGCACAGTGTGTGGGGCCAGGGATCGAACTGGGGTCCTTGTGCTTGCCAGGTAGGTGCTTATGCCTCTAAACTATCTCTCTGGCCCCAAAATTGAAGAATATAATCTTCTCTTTGAAATTGAGGTATAAGAAATTAAGGTTCTTTATGTTATTGTAAGTTTATATATAAAATTTTATGTAAGAGATTGATTTAAAGATGGCAATAAGGGGGGGACCAGCTTCGCTCGGTTTTGGATCCTGGCTGCCCATGGTAGTAGTGGCTGTCACTTGAGGTAGCTGACTTGGGACATAGCCATGCCAGGCACCAGCTCCCAAATAGTTCTTCACCTGGCTGCTTCTAGCCTGTGCTTCTTTGGACACCATCAGCCTGCCATCGTCCCGACTGCCCTCTTTTCCCGGCGGTTCTCTTCTCTTTATCTGGAGTGTAGAAGGTAAAGACCTGGGTCAGCCCAGGACCCTTTTCGTGTCTGTTGGAAGTGCCACCACCACCACGGGCCTCACCATCTCCTCGCTCTTTTTCCACCTGTTTGGCAAGAAGCAAATGTGTACCCTGCTGGTTGGCTTGGATGCTGCTGGCAAGATGACCATTCTGTGTAAACTCAAGTTAGGGGAGATAGTCACCACCATTCCTACCATTGGTTTTAATATGGAAACAGTAGAGTACAAGAACATTTATTTCACAGTGTGGGATGTTGGTGGTCAAGATAAAATTTGGCCTTTGTGGAGGCATATTTCAGAATACCTAGGGTCTTATTTTTGTGGTAGATAGCAATGATCATGAAAGAATTCAGGAAGGAGCAACTGTAGTGCAGAATATGCTTCAGGAAGATGAGCTGCAAGATGCAGTGCTGCTGCTGTTTATGAAGAAACAGGATTTGCCAAACGCCATGGCCATCAGTGAAATGACAGATAAATTGGGTCTTCAGTCTCTTTGGAACAGAACATGGTATGTTCAAGCCACTTGTGCTACACAAGGAACAGGTCTGTATGAAGGACTGGACTGGCTGTCAAATGAGCTTTCAAAACGTTAAAGGAAGCTGGATCTCAAACCACAGACATGCTAACCTCCGACACATCTGATAGAATTGGCCTACACTTGTTACAACAAGATTAGTTTGCATCTTGGTTATTAAACAGTGTCTGGGACTGGTTTGGACAGTTTCAACTTATTTTGTTGCCAATTATTATTTACCAAGTACAATGTTGTCATTTAGCAATCTTGGTTTTAAGAGATTTTCCTTGGAGAAAAAGTATTCTCTCTTAATTTCACCTTTAAGCTTAAATGCCTATACACAGCTATTGTGTCATCTTTAAATAATTTTGGCTATGTTTTGAGCCCACAACAAATAATATTTTAGAAATTATCTCCTTGCTACTTTACTGATTTCCTTTATCATTCCTGGGATAGTCTGCTGATTTAAAAGTATAGCGTTCCATTTTTATTTATTTCTGTCCCTTGCCAAAAAGATTTTCTGATACTGCTCGTACCAGCCAGGGAAATGCTCCAAAACACTACTCAGCTGTCTTGCACTGAGAAACTTATTTCTTCCCCCATGACCAGCTCACTTCTTCCCCCATGACCAGCTCCTGGCTCCCTCCAGTGAAACTTCCCTTGGTGTGGTTTGGATTTGATAGCTGATTCTGTGCTGGTTGCAAAGAGTCCTTGTGGAGGTGGATTTTCATACTCAGCAGATTGCCTTCCTTTATATGATATATTTTTTTATGTCACATGTTGCTTTTGTTATCAGCCTGACTCTTATTGATGAACATATCTTTCAGAGTTTTTAAAAGACTCATCGAACTCAATTTTTCTTCATAACACATTTGGAATTACTCCTAATAAAATGATAAAATGTAAAAAAGAAAAAAAAAAGGATTGCAATAAGACAATGATGCATTAGAATTCAGGAATGAATTTTTGGAGCTTAACAAGCCCTCTGAAACTATATGCAGAATTACTGATGTTCCACTGCTAGGCTGCTCTTTTTGTTGATGTTTCTTTTCCACCTTTGTCTAACTGATCTAAGAAGGTCTGTCTCTTTAGACAGCTCCTTAATGTGATCAGGAAGTTGGTCATTATTATTATTAGCTTAAATTATCAAGAGCATGAAAAAAAATTGGGACGTGGCAGGTATCTATTCTTGAGTTCATCCGAAGCTGTTCTTCTTTCCTTGTGTTAGAAGTCACTGACCTGAGAGCTGGACCATGTGGCTGGAGTGTAGGCAGCAAGTCAGTGTTAACATTTTTATGGCCACATCACATTTCAGGGATCTAGGGATCTATGAGAAGGCCTGTAATGACCACAGAAAGCCATCCAAAAATCTCCTTGCCTTGAACTAATAGGAGAAATTACTAAGATTAATTGAGATTAAGCTATAAATTGTTTAAAAGACTCTATTCAGAGTCTGTTTAGAATTTCCATTTACTAATCAAGCCTGGGTACTCTAGAAGCTTTTTTTTTTTTTTTTTGAGACAGGGTCTCACTATGCAGTTCAGGCTGGCCTTAAGCTCACTTTGTAGCTCAGGCTGGTCTCGAACTCACAACAATCCTTCTGCCTCAGCCTCCCGAGTGCTGGGATTACAGGCATGCGCCACCACGCCCGGCTTAGAAGCTTTTGTTAAAGGAAAAATATTGTCTTTTCTCTACCTCTTTCTCCAGGCTTTTGTTTCTGTTATACCAGGAACATGATTTTCACTTGTTACTGGTACCTGGACTTCAGTGTTTCCTGCTATTCTTAAATGCCAGTGGCCTCAAATGATAGAATCAGAAATTGAGGCTGAGGAGTGTAGCTCAGCAAGAGCATACTTGCCTAGCATGCACAAAGAGTTTGATTTTTGCACTGCCCTTTCCCACCACAAAAGTTGAAACTATTTATAAATCAGAATGCAAGCTTAGTTTCAAGTGTTTTTTTAAAATCCAAAGGATGATAGAGATGTGTCTAAAATACAGCAAACTTATTTATGAATTTAGATATATTTTTAAATGAAATTTGAGACATAAGGCATGGTAGAAAACCTCTACCACAGAGCCGTATCCATGACTTCCTACGATTTAATTAATTAATTAATTAATTTATTTGTTTTTCTTTTTTTTTTTGAGACAGTCTCACTACCTATTTTACTCTGGCCTCACTCTGCAGCCTAGGCTCACCTTGATTTTGCAGCTGTCCTCCTGTCTCAGCCTCCCAAGTGTTGGGCTCATGGCTTGTGCTACCACTCCTGGCAAATTTCCAGTTATGGGGATAGAACCCGGGTCTTTGTGCTAGGCAAATGCTCTACCACTGAGCTATATATTTATTTATTTACAAGAGGAATTGTTCTGGTAGGATTCATAAATCACCAAAATTGGCATATAAAAAAAGTTCCTAAAAAAAAAAAGTTCCTATAAGTTGTGTGCTGTGTGTGTGTGTGTGTGTGTACTGCTCAGCCTGCCCTGGGGTGCTGCTGGCACAGCATGTAGTACTGGGGATCGAACCTTGATCCCTGTGCTTGCCTAAGCTTGGCTAAGCAGGTGCTTTAGACCACTGAGCTACTTTGTTGGCCCTAGACCCTGTCTTAAAACATTTTTTTTAAAGGAAAGGGCAAGGGCTAGCCAAATAGCTCAGTGGATTAAAGCACCAGCAAGCAGGGGCAGGGCCTGGGTATTTGATCCCAGGCCTACTCCCAGGGTGTGCTGAGACTGCAATTGGCAGAGCAAGCTTGTAATCCCAGATCTTGGCAGGCTGTAAATAGGCAGATCACTATGAGTCTGATCTAGTAGTGAGGCGCTGGGGAGATGGCTCAGTAGAATAAGCACTTCCCTGGCAAGGGCCTGAGTTCAATTCCCAGTTCTGCAAAAAAAAAAAAAAAAAAAAAAAAAAAAAATCTCTGGTTCCGATCTAGTAGTGAGACCCTAAATACCCTGTAGACCCTTCCCTAAAAATAAATAAATAAATAAATAATGAATGTATATATGTATGTTAAAAAGAAAGGGCTAGGGAAGCCAAGTACTGAAGCTGTACATTCAATCCCTACTATCACAAAAAAGAAGAGGAAGAAGAAGGGGAGGAAGAAAAACTTGCAAGTTAAAGCCCTGCCTAGGACATTTACTGAGACCCTTTATCAAAAAAAAAAAAGTATGCAACATAGCTCAGTGCAAAGGCCCCCAATATGCATGCATGTAAGCATGCACACCCATCCCCACACTTAGAATAAAATGGATAAGTAAAATGTATATTGTCATTTTTCACAACTGAACACTATACAGCAGTGAGAATTACTAAACTACAATGTATTAGAGCACAGATGAATTTTTATTTCACAGATAATTTTTTTCCTATGTAATTTTGAGTGAAAAAAGTCTAACCTGTATGATACTGTTTATATGATAAAGTTTAGTCATGACAAATCAGTGTGGTATTAGAAACTATAATAATGGTTGTCTTTGGAGGCATTGCCACTGAATGAAGTCATAAGTGGAATTTTTGGGTCCTGATAATGTGTTCCTTGTCCTAATCTGGGTGCTGATTATATAGTAGTTTAAATTTGTGAAAGTTCATTGAGTTGTACACTTTTTTTTTTGAGATAGGGTCTCACTATATAGTAAGGCTGACCTTGGACATATGACATTCCTTCTGCCTCAGCCTCCTGAGTACTAGGATAATAGGCATGTGCTACTACAGCCAGCTGAGTTGTACATTTATAATCTTATATACTTTGCCCTATTCCCTAAAAAAAGAGAAAAGGTCTAAATTTGTAGATGCTGAGCAATGAACTAGATTGATTCATCAGCTAAACCACTTGCTGCTGCAAATTAGCCTTCGGAATCTGAGGAAGGGATTAACTATGACTTACCTTGGGCCTCCAGACTTACCCTGAATAGTTAAAACAGTAAGTGTTAAACCTGAGGCTGCACACATCTATACTTTTTTTTTTTTTTGCGGAACTGGGGATTGAACTCAGACCCTTGCGCTTGCCAAGGAAGTGCTTATTCCACTGAGCCATCTCTCCAGCCCTACATCTATACTATTTTGATCATCAGCCCTAACAAGATGGCATTTGGGAAAATGAATATAAAATCATTGAAGTAAAGAGCCAAAAAGGAGGTCTAGAACTTCCCCTGAAAAGACTGAGTTCCCTCTATCAGCATTAGGCCCCAGAGTTGTCAACGTGAAGCTTATTCTTTCTGTTTAATAACCTTGGCTTGTGGCTTTTTTCTCTTTGCTCTCTTCTTATTTGTTTTTTTTGTTTTTGTTTTTGTTTTTTTTGTGGAACCGGGGATTGAACTCGGGCCCTTGGGCTTGCCCAGGAAGCACTTATTCCACTGAGCCATCTCCCCAGCCCTCTCTTCTTATTTGTGAACTACTGTTTACTCACTTTCCATAGTTTATGAGCAGATTTTGTGTACTATATTCATTCAAACATTAGTTTCATGGGCTTTGTTTGTGTATATTTGCTTTTGTAGTTCTGAAATTTGGGGAGTCAGTCTAGTTATTTTTTGTGCCATTGTTTATGGATCTGGAACTTAATTCAGTATTAGTTTTGGACTGAAATCAAGATTGTGTTTTCTTGTTCTCTTGAATTTTCTCCCTATTCTAGATTTTTTTTTTTTTGTATTTTTAGGACAGGGCCTGTGGGGTCTCACTGCATAGATCAGACTCAAAGTGATTCTCTTGTTTTCAGCCTCCCAAGTGCTGGGATTACAGGCATGTGCCACTACACCCAGTTTTAATCATGTCTCAGCATGGGGGCCGGCATGTCAGGGATCAAATCTTAGCTGCTGTGCTCTGCCTAAGCACAAGCTTTAATCTGCTGTGCTATTTTCTGGCCTTATAAAATTTTAATTGAAAGATAATTTAGTAAGTTAAATTAGTTCTAGCCGGATGTGGTGGCACATACTTGTAATCCCAGCATTCAGAAAGCTGAGGCAGGAGAATCACTCTTGAGTTCAGGGCTAGCATGGGCCTCAAAGTGAGTTCAAGACTGCTTAAACTTCATAGTGAAATCCTGTCTCAAAAAAAAGTCCTAGAAATTGCTTTCAGTTCAGTTTAATTTATTTTGTGTCTGTAGGATGTAGAAAAATCTCATATTTTGATTCTTGATTGTCATTTATATAATTTAGGAAAAATATGGTAAACTGTATTTTACATATGTATGCACCTCATCTTTTCTGTTGGGCTTGAACAGTTGTGATGGGTATTGTAGAACTAGAAACCATATGAGTAGATGGGATTTAGGGATTTCATTGGATTTGTAGTTGGTGGAAGTGGTGAATTGGAAAGGTGGTAGGGGGCTGGCAAGATAGCTCAGCGGTCTAAAGCGCCTCTCAGGGACTGTGGTTCGATCCCCAGCACCACATGCCATGCCAGCCCCTCCCCCCAGGGCGGGCTGAGCTGACCTCCCCTCCCGCCAAAAAAAGAATCCGTGATGTGTAGTAAGACACTGTAATAAATGAATGAATTTAAAAAAAAAAAAATTGAAAAAAAAAAAGGTGGTAGGATGCATGTATTTCTCATTGAAATCTTTTTGTATTGTTTGACCTCAGAGTAAAAAATAGAGTAGCCGGAAAAGGAAGAAAGATCTTAACAGAGGGGACAAAGTTGTGCCTCATGTTTTCTTTTGACCAAAGAAGTATTTTTCATTTTCTTGTGTGTGTGTGTGTGTGTGTGTGTGTGTGTTTGGTACAGGCTCTCACCACACATCTCAGACTTGTAGTGATCCTCCTATTTTCAGCCTCCCAAGTGCTGGGATTACAGGCATGCGCCACCTCACCCGGTCTTGGTGGTGGCTCAGTGTATCTGGGATGGGGCCAGTGCAGCATATGGTGCTGGGCATTGAGCCCAGGTCCCTGCACTTGCTTAAGCAGTTGCTTAGTCCACTGAGCTATCTCACTGGCCCTCGAAGTATGTGTGTTTTCAAGCTACTTTCCATAGATGAAATTGAAGATATATACCTGCCTCCTTATTTTTAGCCCTTACTTTGGTTTTTCAGATTTTTCCTATTAAAATTATATGCTGTTTCTGTATTGACTGAGATTCCTATTAATCTGTGTTGGATTTCTGTGTTAGGGCATTTCTTCTGACATTCCCCAGAATAGAGGCATGCGTATCATTCAAATTCCAGGGAGAACAAGCACTAGCTGCATCTTCTGGGATTGCCAGAGAACCTTGTAGCAGCATTAGCCAGGGAGAAAACTGGGATTTGCACATAGCTGTGAGATGCTCAGTTTATGGCCTGTACACCAAGACTGTTCTTTACCAACTCATAGCCACATTTGTAGTAGGGGTTGATTTTCTATTTATTAGAGGTGACATGAGCAGTGGGGCAGGGACAAAGAGGCCGTGTTGCTCTTGCTAAATATACATCTCTGACAGTTGGATAATAGGTTCCAGGAAGTTCAGTGGAAAATTAAAACAAAGCAACATTTATAGCTGATTGAACTTGAAAAGCCATTTTGGTGTTGAATGGCAAATATGTGGACTTCAGCATTCCTGGAGCCTGATGTGTCCCCCTGGATGGCCCTGTCCTGTGTACAGATTGCCGGGGACTCAGCAGGGCACAGTGTTCTTCGTTAGAGGGTACATTGAGGAAAAACAGTTTTCTATAAGAAGTCACCTTCCTGTAGAATTATGTAACACAGGTTCCTCAGGTCCAAGGCATCTTGCCTCTGATGACTTTTGAGGATGTACTTGATAGAACAGGAATGATTGGCAAAAGACAAAGTAGCTCCTAAGTTCTGTAAATATTCAGTCACTCTTAAGTTAGGCTTTGAACTCTGTGTTTTGGGTAATTTCTTTAGAACCAAGAGAAAAGTTGTGGAGGTTACAGGAAATGTAGATAAAGAGAATGGTGGCCAGGTGAGGTGGTAGTACTCAGGAGGCTGAAGTCAGAGGATTACCGCAAGTTCAGGGGCAGTCTGGGCTACATAGTGAGTTCAACTATATAGAAAAACCCTGTCTCCAAAAAAAAAAGGGGGGGGGGGAAGAAAGAGAGACGGGGAGAGGGATGGATGAACAGCTGGCAAGGCACTGCACAGCACAGCACATTCCCATCTTTTTCTTCAGGGTAATCTTACACATCCATTTCTATGCATTTGTCTTGTAGGGAATAAGCCTTGACAATCATGACACCTGAAGGCTTTGATTTGGTAAGATGATGAGAGGACCTCTCTTGCTTATCTGTCAGTCTTTCAGGGCTTCATGGAAACCAACCTGGCTGTTTGGAAAATATAAACTGTGACTAAGGGCCTAATACCTTCTGTTCCCACTTAAATGAACTACCTTTTTTAGTTAGAGTCAACCATTCCTGTGGATTTCCCCAGACTTGAAATACTCCAATGGAACCACGGGTGTATGGATTCCCTGGCTTTGAGAATATTTTCACAGCAAATAGGGGAGGGTTGTTTTTTTTTTTTTTTTTTTTTTTTTGCCTCTCATTGAAAAACAAAGACCAATGTTCAACAGTTCCCTCAACTCCTCCTTCACTTCATGAAGAACTTTAGCGGGTTCTCCTTTTAAACATCCCTCTTGTAAATATGCTGGAATAGTTATTTATTTTGAAATAAGGTCTTGCTATGTAGTTCAGACTGATCTTAAAGTTACGGTGTAACCCAGGCTGGCCTCAAACTCATAGGACCCTCTGGCCTTAGCCTCCCAAGTGCTGGCATTATAGGCATGCACCACCACATTCAGCAAAAATTTATAAATGTTCTTGTTTGATTTATATTTTGATGCTATTGATAATTTCAACTTTTAGTTCAAGAAGCTTTGTTGGTAGGGTCCTAAGTCTTCTTTGGAATTCACATCTATTACCAAGGAATCTTGGTGACTAACTTGTTTATGCAGGTTAAAGGGTAATTTTAGTTGGAATAAAACTATGCTTTTGGTGTTCCCAAGCTATAAAACTGATGCTTCATAGGAAGAATTGTTTCAGTTTAGTTTCTCGAGCAGATACAACTCTGCCTGTGCAACTCTCCTGTTATTGTCCTTAAATGCCTATAGGATCACTGAGGAACAAATAGGTTTGACATTGGACTGAGCATCACCATGGCCTGTTGCTTCCTCTTCTCTGCATATTGTGCAGCACCTTGTTTCTAAGCCAGTTAAATCCAAGCGGTGGCTTATCTGTGGAGATTGAGGCTTGGCAAGCTCATTTTGGTAGTCTCTGAATGGTGAAATTAGGGCCAAGATTAGTTTATATGCTGTTTTATAGAAACACCCAGACATGGTATAATCTGAGCACTTGGGAGGCTGAGGTAGAAGGATTGCCACAAGTTCAAGACCAGCTGGGCTAAATAGTTCACCAGCCTTAACTACAAGTGAGACCCTATCTTAAAACAAAACAGTTCTTTCTAGCATGTGCTCACTGTGGCAAGGCTGAGAAAGTAGTTCTTAGTGTGAACTCTGCAAAGGCCCAGTGCTGACCTGGCATAGCGTGGGTCCTATGAAGAGGAACTGTGCAGTGAGCAAAAGACTGATTTCATGATTTGCAACACCTTCTGTAGGTGTTCTGTTTCTTCTACAGCTTCAGGGAAGTTAAGTATACACATAAGTCCATGCTGCAGTCGGTATACTTCTTGAAATAAAAAAGTGATTTATGAGGTGTGGGCCCTTACATGAAAGAAAACAAAACTGGCTGCTGTGTGGTGTGGGTTACAGGAGGAGAAGGTGGAGCAGGCTAGCTGGTCATCCCTTGCGGGGGCCCAGCTACCCCAAGTACTTGTGATATTGCTGATTATTTATGAGCTTGTGTGGCCTGGGAGTCACTACCATGTACCCTGGTAAGTGAAGATTTGCAGTCATAATGTAGAAGCCCTCATTAATCTTCTGGTTTTATTGAGGATTTCATGCCAACCAGTGCACCTATTGGAACTTGGAAAATGGACTGGCCTTTTTCACTGAACTGCTGCAGTGGTTCAGATTAATACTAATCTCTTTAAAACTACAGTTCATGAGATAATCATTAAATTACTAGAGACTAAACCCATCTACCTAACTAGTGTGATTTATTAAATACACATGGAGATTGAGTGTTAGTACAGTCAGGCAGAATCAGCAGCAAAGAGATATCTCCGTATATGTGTATTAATGCTGGTTGATTAGGACACAACTGCAGGCTGCCTGGGGAGAAACAGGGCAAAAGGAGGCTGAGTGCACTTAACAGTATTTTCCTATCTCTATCCTTTAATTTAGGCAGTAGGAATTACAGAGTTTTTGTCAGGAACACAAATTATAGGTAATCCAACTCTGTGCATGAAAAGTCAAAGAGAAAAAAAAAGTATAATAATTTTGAAAAATTTTAAAAGATTCAGAGGAGGTGTGGAGGGGGAACAGGGAGAGTAAAAGTGACAAAGATGTGATTTGTAAATGTAGTGGCCTCTCACGATTAATGAGATTGCTATGTATCAAACATACTAAAAAAAAACAAAACTTTTTGAAAAATATGAGCTCAAACTGTCATGGGCTCAAACTATCTATTATTTGAATGACTTTCCTCCTATCCTCTTATTTCTCTAAGTTTTATTGATTTTTTTTTTTTTCTTTTTTAAACCAGGAATTCAACTCAAAATGTTGCCATTGCTGGCATGTACTGTGCCACTGAGCTATATCCCTGGCCCCTTTACTTTTTTTTCCCATTCATTCATTCATTTGGTACAGGGTCTCACTATGCAGCTTGGACTTACAGTGATCCTCCTGTCTCAGCCTCCCTAGGGCTGGGATTACAGGCATGTGCCATTTGGCTGTTTCCTTGGCCAGCACAGCATGCCTGTGCTTCCACGGCTGGTACAGCATGCAGTACCCTTGCCAAGCAGGTCTGCTTTTTGCTTGTTTGTTTGTTTATGTATTTGGTACAGGGTCTCACTATGGAGCTCAGACTCATGATCCTCCTGTTTTCAGCATACCCAACTCTGGGATTACAGGCATGTGCCCCACACCTGGACTCAGTCAGGGGAACCAGGGATCAAACCCTAGTCCCCACCTTTGGCCAGAGCAGGCGCTTAATCCGCTGAGCTATCTTGCTGGCCATCCCTGCCTCTTAGTTTTGAGAGTAACTATTTAAATGAATTTTCTGGCCAGGCATATTGGTGCATGCCTGTAAACCCAACCCTCCTAAGGCAGGAGGGTTATTGTGAGTTTGAGAATAGCCTAGACTACAAAGTGAGATCAAGACCATCCTGAGCTGCAAAGTGAGACCCTGTCTCAAAAAGACAAAAATAGAAATGAATGAATGAATGAATGAATGAATGAATGAATGAATGATTGAATTTTCCTAGCTTCTTTGAAGTTCTTAGTAGATATCCTAGGCCAGGCATTGGTTGCCTGGCCTAGGATATCTATTTTATCTTCTCTCCTGATTTTAGACTTGATTTTTTTTTGGAAAAGGACAAGGAGATAGAGCAGCTAGACTTGCCACTAAGAGTTCTCTTCTCTGATATCCTTGCTCAAGCTAGCTGAAGCATAATTTCTTTCGCAAATAATTGAGGTTTATCATTTTCCTTTTTCAAGCCTCCTTTTCTTCCCCCTCTTTGCTCTTTCAACAGAGATGGCATTAATATGGAAAACATCTACCTTAGCTGTTTTCGTTTAATCAGGCAAGTCTGACATTTGTGAATCCTTTCATTAACATTTTCCCCTCCAAATACAGTCACTTCAGAGTTTAGGCTGCTCTCCATCACCATTGGCAGGCAGGTCGTAGAGATGTTACTTCTCTAAACTTTTATTCCTGGCCCAACAGCTACTGGTCACACTTAAGGGCTTTCTGTTTGGGTGATGCCATATTCTTGGTAACATCACTATTTAACAATTTCCCATGAAAATTACAAGAAATTTTCCATAGAAAAATCAGGATATAGGTTTCTGCAATATTTCCACATGATTTTTTGCAACAAATTAAAAAAAAGTTGAGCACTGCTTGTTCATGGCTGTCTACTAGACACTGTAGGTAACAGAGAAGCAAGGCAAACTTGTCCCTCTCTGTTTTCTACAAATTTATAGACTACTAACTGTAAGCTAGACTGTGCTATACTAAAGGAGTAGCACTGTCTGGAAATACCAAGAAAGGAGATAGGATGAACCAAAGTACATGAATTTAACTCATTCCATGATTCTAGAAAAGATGACTAATTTATCTTTGCTCAGGAAAAATGGCCATAGTTATGTTTGTCACCTGACGTACAGTTTGCAAACAAAAACAAAATTTTGCCAGATGCTTCTGTTTGTGAACTAAATTGTTTGCCAACAAAAGCATTTGTGGACCAAAGTACATTGTACTAATTCAGCCAGCAAGAAATCCAGGTTAGCTGTCTTTATTAAAATTAAGAATGAGAGGGCTGGGGAGATAGCAGTCTAAGCAACTGCCTGGCAAATGCAAGGACCCGAGTTTTATCCCTGGCACTGCATGGGATACTGGCCCCAGAACCCCAGGCATGCTCTGCTTGTCCCAAAACCAGACATGGTGGCACACTCCTATGATCCCAGCACTGGGAAGGGTAAGGCAAGAAGGTCACTACCAGTTCAAACTGCATAGCGAGACCCTGTATCAAATAAATTTAAATTAAAAAAAAAAGAGTAGTAGGAGATGAGGCCTAGTGTTAATGTTGCTATTACTATGAAAGCAGTAAGCCGGGCATGGTGGCGCATGCTTGTAATCCCAGCACTCGGGAGGCTGAGGCAGGAGGATTGTTGTGAGTTCGAGACCAGCCTGAGCTACAAAGTGAGCTTAAAGCCAGCCTGAACTGCATAGCAAGACCCTGTCTCAAAAAAAAAAAAAAAAAAAAAAAAAAGCAGTAACCTTGTGTACACTGAACCAGTAGATAAGAAACTACCATGGATAGGGATATTGACATATCTTAGTGGCAATAAGACCTCCTACTTTACTGTAAGATAGTAGTAGTGATCTTAATTTTTTTTCTTATCTATTTCTTTGCCATTCTGTTTATTAACTTTATTTCAAAGTGGCATACAAATTCATATCAAGGACAATAGTCTTTTATTATGTCTATTTAGTTCACATTTTTAAAAAATATTTTAATCATTTATTTATTTACTTATTTGGTATAGAATCTCACTATGCAGCTCAGAATGATAGTGATCCTCCTGTCTCAGCCTCTCCAGTGCTGGGATTACAGGTTTGCCCTGGTGCACCCGGAGTTCCCTGGCACAGCATATGGTCCTGCAGATCAAACCTGGGTCCTTCTGCTTGCCACTCTTTTAGATAGATAAGCCAACTAATAAATTATGAGAGAAGGTTCGAAGTTTGGTCAGGTCATATGAATTAGTGTAGTCTAATCTGGTGTGGTAGCATATATTTATTATCCCAGAACTCTAGGAGACTGCTGCAGGAGGATCAAAGTTCAAGACCAGTCTGGGCAACTTAATGGCTTAACAAGATTCTGTCTCAAAATAAAAAGGAACCAGGGATATAGCCAGTTGCAGACCCTAAGTTCAATCCCTAGTATCACAAAAACAAAATAAAAGAAACTACTGTAATCTACAGTCTAGAAGCAAGGACTGGTTTATTCATCTTTGTATTTCCAATGGCTACCATAATGCTAAGCAAGTACAAAATAATATTTGCTGATGGAAAAGATGAGGGATTTGAATTCAGAAAGGCTAGTAGTATTTCAGTAATCTTTCAAGTGCCATTTTTATGGTTATTTAAATTTTTCTAATAATAAAAGTTGATAAAATACTCCTAGCTATTCATGAGCAGCAAAATAAATTTTGAGAGGTGAGTTTTACTTTTTTTTTTTTTTTTTTTTTTGGTGGAACTGAGAATTGAACTCAGGCGCTTATACTTGCCAGGGAAGCGCTTATTCCACTGAGCCATTTCCTCGGTCCCTCTAGCTTTTTAAAAATATTAAAAGTAGCATTTAATAATAATATAACACTTGATGTTGAAAATTTAGCAATATACAGAAGTGATGGAAATAAAAACTGTTCTTGGTGCAATCACTTTGAGATAACTATTTTATGTCATTTTTAGAAATTTATTTGGTACAGGGTCTTGCTTAGGCAGCTCAAACTCATAGTGATCCTCCTGTCTCAGTCTCCCCAGTGCTCAGATTACTGGCATGCTCCACCATACACAGTTTTGGGGCTGGCTCATTGCAAGACCAGCATGGCATGTGGTACTGAGGATCAAACCTGGGTCTTTTTTTTGCCTCCGGCTTTTGCTGTGGTTCTTCAGGCGTGCATCACCATGCTTGGGTTACAGGCAGGGCCGGTGGCACACCGGTATATGGGGCCAGCGTGGCATAGGGAACCAGGAATCAAACCCTGGTCCCTGTGTTTACCTATGCAAGCTCTTAGTCCACTGAGCTATACTGCCGGCCCCCAAACCTGGGTCTTGTGCTTACCAGGCAAGCACTTAGACCGCCAAGCTATCTCCCTGGCCCATCCAGTAGATATTTGTAGAAAACAAGAATTAATGGTATTATTAATATATAAATCAATTCTTACACTCTGAGGCGAGATTCCAAGTTCTACTTCAGCCTGGGCAATTTAAAAGCTTAGCGAGAAGCTAGAGGTGCAGGCCTGGAAAATCAATCCCCAGTAAGTGGTCTATCATTGGATATTTGCTTTTTTTCAAGTTTTTCAATATTATAGCAATGCAATATAAATCTTTGTGCATAATTCTTAAAATAGATTCCTCTTATTTCTAATTAGGTAATACATGTACATTATTTTGAAACAGTCTTGGCTGATCTTGAACTCACTTTGTAGCCCAGGCTGGCCTCAAACTTCAGAGTTCATCCTGCCTTAGCCGCTAAATGCTGTGATTATGGGTATGTGCCATCACACCTGGCATATGTACATAATTTTTAAAAACCTAATAGTACTACGAAGCATGGATCTACTTGAAAATCTCTTCCTTAAACTCATTTCTCTCTGCCTTCCCTTTCACCTCCCCCTGCCTTCCCCACTCAGTGCCTGATTCCTTCAAGACAAGCATGCTATCACTGACTGAGCTCCTTTTGCAGTCCTCCTTCCTAAACCCTTTTTAGCTGTTCCCCACTCCGAGCTATACACCATCTCTCAATATTATGTCAATGCTGTGTCCTTAAAAAGGATTTTACAAGTATTATCTATTGTGTTCCCACGTAACAGTATTAATACAGCACTTTTGCAGTATGCCACATCCCAATTTCCCTTGCCTCCATCCTCCTAATTTTCTTCCCTTTTGTAAAACCAGTATTCAGTTTTTATCTCATTAAGCTCTTAGGTGCTATTGTGGTCCACACCTGTAATCCCAGCACTCAGGAGACTGAGGCTGAAGAATTGCTTCAGATTTGAGGTCAGCCTGGGCTACACAATGAGTTCAAGCCCAGCCAAAATACACAGTGAGACCCTGTTTCAACACACACACACACACACACACACACACACACACACAGATCTCTATTATTTAATACCACATATTTTCTCTATTTAAAAATATACTTAGTTTTATTTTATTACCACTGTTTCATCTCTAACTCTAAAATATTTTTAAATTCTCTGAATACTGTTTTCCATACGATTAAACATACATCTTTTGTGTCTCATTTTTGTCTCTTCTTTCTTAGAGCCTTCCATTCCCTTCTTCTGCATTGTAGTTATTGTTGAAACCTCAGGCACACCTGTCATTTAGAACTTCCTTCAGTTTTGTCTGACTCTCCTTTTTTCTGTATTCCATATTTATTTTTGTCTTGATTTTTGCTGTCATTTTACTCTTTTTTTCTTAAGTCTTCAATCCAGGAGTGGTGGCTCACTCCTATGATCCCAGCACTCAGGAGTCTGAGGCAGGATGGTGAGTTCAAGTCTAGCCTAGACTATACAGCGAGACCCTGTCTCAGAAAGCAGAACATTGTCTAGAGCTCCTAGGATAGGACACTTGGCATGGATGTTTTTTAGACCCTATATATCTGAAGCTATACTTATTCACCTTTGACCCTTGTTTGAAGGTTTGACAGGATGTACAGATGTATTTTGAAAATCGTTTTCATTCAGATTTTGGTGGCTTTTGTTTCTTTGTCTTCTCATTTCCAGTATTGATCTTGAGTAGTCTGATGACAAATTTAATCCCAGTTCAAATTTGTATTTGAAGTTTTTATAATGTATCTGAAGTGCTGTAAAACACTAGTGTGGGTCTGTTTAGTTATTGTGCTAGGTTCTTAGAACTAAGGGTCCTTTTAATCTAGAAAAGAATCATATAATTTGATTTGGGGAGATGGTTTTATATTAGTTCTTTAGTAATTTCCCATTCTTGAGCCAGTTGTGGTGATGCACTCTTGAAATCCCAGCACCTGAAGTAGGAGGGTCACCTCCAGTTTGAAGCCAGCCTGGGCTTTGTGTAGCAAGAGTCTTTCAAAACAACAAAAATGAAAATTCCTCCTCCTCCTCTTTCTCCTGTTCTCCTCTCCTCTTCCTCTTCTTCTTCCTCCTCTTCCTCCTCTTCTTCTTCCTCCTCCTCCTCTTCTCCTCTTCCTCCTCCTGCTCCTTTTCTTTGAACTGGTTCCTCTATTTTTCTGTTTCATGCCTTATCATCTACCTGGTGTCTACAGTTCAAGCTCCATTCTTGGTGCTTCCTTCTAAGAGTACTTGGTATTCAATCTTTTGTCTGCCTTTTTAATTGTGTGTATATATTTTTTTCTGCTAAAGAATCTGTTGGCAAATTTCATCACTTTTCTTTTCACCTCAAAATGACTTTTTTTTTTTTTTTTTGAGACCCAGCCTTATTATGTAGAGCAAAACTGTTCTGACACTCAGTCCTCCTGCCTCAGCCTCCTGCATACTGGGACTACAGGCATGCACCACCAAGCCCAACTTCCAGGACCACTTTATGCTACCTTTTATATATTTACATTCTTATACTGAATTCTTGAACTGTTGTAGCACCTTGTACTTCTTCAAACACTTGTCACTATTGTAGTTAGTGAATTATTTTTCCCTTGCTGTGTGTGTCTTACTGCATAGGAAACTTCATCATGAAAGGGATGGCATTGCCTCATCCCCTGCCATATTTCTGTGATCTGGCCCAGCTGCTGGCACAATGTTCTCACCATAAATAAAAGTGAATTTGTTAACACCTTCTTTAAGTGGGTGTATTTTGCCAAGTGAAATGAAATAGGGATTTAACTTTTCCCCTATCATAATACATTTATTGAATACTATTGGTCATAAATCACACACTATATACTGTCCTACCTGTCTTCTTGCCACTGTTATACTGGGTAATTTGTTACAGCTCCATAAGACATTTTTAATGGACTAAATCAGATTTTATTGGTACATTTTAGGTATATATAATGATTATATTCACCATAGAAAATGTGTACCTGCAGCATAACTTGTTTTCCCCCCATTCCCTTTCTTTTCCTTAACTCCTCCTCTCCTCCCCATTTACAAAAGCTTTGTTTCCACATTTAAAAAATTTTTTTCTTCTTTCCCCTCCCCCACTGTTTGTTACCCTCTTCATTGGAATATTTTCTTCCTGTTTCACAATACTTATTATACATTTTGGGCCTTACTTACTTTTGGTTTCTCACACCAAAAAAATAATATTATATTTACACATGTGTCCAGTATATTTCACTTAAGAGTGTTGATTCAAGGTGCATCTATTTTCCTAGAAATTGGACACTTCTATTATTAATTTTAAAGATATTATGGCTGTCTTCATCTTGTTATCCTTTCATATGAAGTACAACACTTTTGATAGAAAGCATAAAGGTGGAAGAGGAGTTATTTCTCACACACTGTGGATGTTGCTCAGGCAAATTTTTTTTTGTCCTTTTGAGACAGGGTCTTCTATGTAGTTCAGGCAACATTTGATGCACTTTGTAACCCAGGCTTATGTTGAACTCAAAATGATCCTCCTGCCTCAGCCTTCCAAATACTTTGATTACAAGCATGTGTCACTGTGCCCAGCCTTCAATTCGAAAATCACATTGGGATTTTGATTCAAAAACACCAGTTCCTACTGATGGATTACTTATAATATACATGACTCTTCTCTCTAGGGACATACTCCATTTATTACAGGCTTTTGAGTCAGGGTCTCACTATGCAGCTCAGGCTGGCCTTAAGCTCACTTTGTAGCTCAGACTGGTCTCGAACTCACAACAATCCTCCTGCCTCAGCCTCCCGAGTGCTGGGATTACAGGCCTGTGCCACCACGCCCGGCTTTTTTTTTTTTTTGTCCCAGGTGTATTTCTTTTATCTTAACCAAAAGTGGGTAGATTTTTCTGTATTCTTGCAATATAATTAAAAAAAATTTTTTTTAAAGTTTTATTCATTCATTTATTTGATACAGGGTCTCACTTCACAGCTTGGACTTGTAATGATTCTCCTGGCTCAGCCTCCCCAGTGCTGGGATTACAGGCATGTGCCACTGGACCCAGTTTCAGTGGCTGGCAAGAGGTGACTGGTTCCAGGGCCAGCATGATATGTGGTACTTGGGATCAAACCCAGGTCCTTGTGCTTGCCAGGCAGTCCCTGAGACTACTGAACTATCTCCCCAGGATGTATAGTTTATTTTATGTATAGGATAGAAAATTCTAGCTTTGCTTTTGTTTCTTTTGTTTTTTTTTTGCAACCTTACCTTTGCTTTCAATAAGAGCTAATTTCTGTTCTCTTTTGCTATTACACCACTTCAAAACTCTGTGACTTAAAATAACAGCCATTTGATTATATGTAACAATTCCATGGGTCATCCAGCACTCAGCTGGCAGTTCCAATTGACTCAGTCAGAGACTATTGTGCTTACCGGAAGCTGGGGTTTGACTGCCTGGCACCATTGGCTTCTTCTGTCAAGATGCCTCCAACCAGTGCTGTTGCTGTCTCCTGCAGGCAGCTTACTTAGACTTTGTCCATGGCAGTTCACATTTCTACAGTGGAAGAACAGACACTTCCAGGACTTCTGATGCCTGGGTATGGAAGTCCCAAGTTGTCATTTTCTTTGCATTCTACCTGTGAAAATATTCACATTGCCGATTGAGGGGGCATGAACAGAAAGATTTCCTCTTGATTCAAGGAGGAGCATGTGAGTGATGACGAGGTATGGGATGGGCTTTCTTTTTATTTTTTAATTTATTTGTATTTTAACTTGAAGAGTGAAAAACAAGCAAGAACAAAGAACAAATGACATAAACAGGGTAACATACAATGATACATATGTTACAGATTTTCAAAACATGGATGGCTAATTTTATATATATATAAAATTTATATATATATATATATAATTTTTAATAAAACAATCCAACACATATCAGCAGTCCACAATAGAAGTGGATTATCAACAGAAGTTGTTGACTTGAGCCATTCACAGCTCAGTGTATTAATATAACTTTATGCCTCCATTTTTATACTTTTCTGCTGGATGGTTAAGACTGAGTTAAAGCAAGACCTATATAACAAAAAATGTAACTTTTGTATCAGATAAGGTACCCTCAGCATTTATCCTGTAACCCTGTACCTCACTTTGTAGATCTCTTGTCAGTGTCAGCCTTGTGGATGAGTCACGACCATTGCTTGACCAATTTGTTCTCTGTAGAAGCCTGACAGAAAGTTTTCTCTCCATGTGACTCTCCTTAGGCACACTGTACATCATCAATCACATTTCTCTGTGGCCGCATAATGTCCTTGATCAGAAAATTTGGGGCACAACTGAGTTACATGATGTTACAGTACAAATTCTTCTATGTCCTGAGTATTCACTGACCTTGAAAGGCTAGGGGGATGAGCTTTCTTAACTTATCCTTGCCTCTTTCCTTCCCTTCTTTTATTCCCAGGAACCACCTGAGGCTCTAAGATAGGCTAGATTCCTGGTTCCTACAAGCATCTTATGTCTAATCATCTTCCAGTACCAAATAGCTGTGTGTTCATTGTCATGAGTAAGAATCTGGATTCAGAGAGGAACAAGGAAAACATTTTTAAAAAATATTTCCATCTGCTGTCCTGGGTGAGACATAACTTCATGGACAGATACGGAGTGTGTGTGTGTGACATGAAATCCCAAATGGAGACACAGATGTGAGTGTGCCTGGTCCTGAGTTCTGCCTACTCTCCAGGAAGGATAGCTGCCCCCTGCCCTCCCCAGAAGCAGGCTGTCCCATTCCCTCCTTAGGGGCTGTCTTAAGCACTGCCTTCCTGTGCTGCTCCAAGGAGAGATGAGAGTGCATTGCTCCTTTTGTTTTTTCACAGAATACTTTTTCCTATTCTGTATTTGCTAACCGCTGGCTTCAACATGCAGCAAGCAAAGATGAAAGTCTTCCCCACTTAGACTGAAGGAAGGCAGCAGGTGATAGAATGCAAAAAAGAGGGGGAGGGAGGTTGGGAAGAGAAGGAGTCATTTCTCACACACTGTGGATCTTGCTCAGCCAAATGAGTGTGAAATTTGGTCAGAGCCACAGCATGTGTTTCAATTTTCTAGGACATTTCCTCTTCCTAAGTATGGGTTTAACCCTTTCTTCTGTGTAATGCCGAGAATTACCTAAGAACATGAAATGCATTATAGAAAAGAGGAAAATGCTTAGAGTTCATAGGCCCCCTTTTGGGTTGCCATCTCCAACTAATTTCCTGCTAACTGGTAGTGGAAAAAAATGTACACTCTGGAGTTGGGTAGGCTTAGTTTCAGATACAGTCTCTAGCATTGAATGGTTTTGAGCAATTAGTTACTTCATCTTTTTGAACCTCTTTTTTCATCTATAAATGAAGGTGAAATATGTGGTGACATACGCTTATAATCCCAGCACTCAGGAAGCAAAGGCAGAAGGCCAGCCTGGGCTACATAGTAAGTTCAGGGCCATCCTGAACTACAGGGTGAAACTGTCTCAGAAAAGACAGTAAACAAACAAATGTAGGTGAAAATTTGCATGACAGAAGTCTTGTGAGGGTTAGATGAGATGAATTGTACAAAATGACTCTATGATGTACACCTTCCATACTGTGCACACCTAGTACATTTTTCCTCTCCAGTCTTTGGCTAGATTTGAGCGTATTTATTTTGCATCCCATGTTGCATGGGTTTGCCATGTTAGAAGCTTTCCATATCTTAGTCTTATTGATTTTTTTCCCCTAACTTTAAAAAAAAAAAGTTAGTTGGTGTAGGGTCTCACTATGCAGCTCAGACTCATAGTGTTCCCCCTGTCTCAGCCTCCCAGTGCTAGGATTATAGGCATGTGCCACTACACCTGTTTTTAGTGGCCAGTGCAGCATGGGCCAGCATGACACTTAGTACCAGGAATCTAACCCAGGTCCTTGCACTTGCCAGGCGGGCACTTAAATCACCGAGCTATCTCCCTGGCTCCCCAAAATCTAACTTTTAAGTGTGTTAGAAGAGAGGAGTTATTTTTACATGATAGGGAAAATCCTTTTGGAGCTGTTTATTAAGCTAAGGGCTGGTAACTCTCTTTTAGTGCTGAGGAAGACTGTTGTCCCCCATCTGATCCTGAAGGCCACCTGCAGTGCTAGAGCTGAAATGAAGTGCACATAGGTTACTCATTCTTTTATAGGAAAAGAACTGGCTCAGAGGTTATAGGTTGTTCAAGCCCTCATGACCAGTAGTGGCAGTTCTGGAACTTGAGCTCTGATTGTCCACTACTAAATTTAATTTTTTTTCTTTAAGATTCTAAATATTCCAAGTCTATATATTGTTTTTTCATTTTGTTTTTAGAGTGAGGTTCTCTTTTAAAAATTATCTAAAGAGAATACAAAATAGTAAAAAAAATTTAAAAAATACAACTTCACCAAACAAATCAATAGGAATTCAACAGTGGCTGCTAGCTAGGCATGGTGGTGCACTCCTGTGATCCCAGCACTCGAGAGGCTGAGGCAGGAGGATTGCTATAAGTTCAAGGCCAGCCTGGGCTCCAGAGTGAGTTCAAGGCCTGCCTGAACTACATAGGAAGACCCTATCTCAAAAACAAACAGTGGTTACTCTGTTGCATAATGTTGTCTTTATATTAGTTACCTAGATTACCAGATATAAGCATGCAGAATTGGGGGAAGAGAAAGTTGTAAGAAATTAAAAAGGTCAAGAAAAAAGAAAAAAAATTTAATTATCGACTGTTCCCCTCTACAGACCATTAGAAATCAGCAGTACAATTATCCAAGCTATCCTGCATACATACATTAATATATAGATCTATATATTATTACACATGAATTTTCTAGTAATTAAGCACTGTTGACATGTTAGTACCACTCATTTGGGGAACAGCAAGGCCACTCTGGGGGTACTGTGTTAGAGGTTACCACCTAAGAATCTCCTCTATCCCCAAAGTTATCCAAGGGACACTGAGGTGGCAGCCCAGCTGGCTGTTGAGCTTCTGCCCCAAGGGTGGTGCATTGGGAAGCAAATTTGTTGCTTCTTTTCCTTTTTTGTTTTTCTTCAGTGATGAGGGTTGAACCCAGGCTGTATACTTACAAGGCCTGCACTCTACCACAGAACTACATACCTAAAAATGCTTAAGTTTTATTGTTGTTTTTCATTTGCAATCCCAACTTTTCTCTTTGGGGAGTGAGACTGAGCACTAAGCTACATTCTTTGCCCAGTTTTTAAATTTTATTTTGAGATAGGGTGTCATTAAATCACTAAGTTGCCCAGACTGTGTTGAACTTTTGATCCTCCTTCCTCAGCTTCCCAGAGTGCCACCATGCCCAGGTCCTGTTTTGACTAGATCTTAATGTCAGGTAAGAGGCTCACTTCAAACCACTAGCTTTTTTTTTTTTTTTTTTTTTTTTTTTTTTTTTTTTTTTTTTTTTTTTTTTTTTTTTTTTTTTTTGTTTTTGTTTTTCTTTTCTAACCTTTTGTTTTTTTTTTTTTTTTTTTTTTTTTTTTTAAAGTATTGATCTTCTGGGGCCAGGAATATAGCTCAGTGGCACAGCACCTGCCTAGCAAGTGCAAGGCCCTAAGTTTGATTCTCAGTGCCAACAAAATTGAAAATAGTTTAAAAAAGAAAACAAAAGGTAAGACAGGGCTAGGGAGATAGCTCAGTGGAATAAGCACTTCCCTGGCAAGCACAAGGACCTGAGTTCAATCCCTGGTTCCGCCCAGAAAAGAAAAAAAGACAAACAAAAGGTGCAGAAGTTCAACCCAGGGTTTCAGAAATACTAAACAAGTGTTCTAAGCTGAGCTACATTGCTACACCCTTGTTGTTTCTTTAAGAATAATAAACATTCAAAAAGCTATAGTATAGAACTTAGGTGTTCAACTGATAAGTTTTAGTACTTGTATAAACCATATTACCTACCATTTTTCTTTGCTCTCTCCCATCCCTCCCCACTCCCCCATACTGGGGATTGAACTCTAGCGCCCTTACACTTGTCAGGCAGGCACTTATGCCACTGAGCTATATCCCTGGCCCTTACCTACCATTTTTTTAAAAAGATAAAGAACATTTTTATCATTCCAGAAAATTCCCCCATGTCCACTTTAATCATCCTACATACACAAAGTTCACTTTCTGAGTTCTACATCTATAGAGTAGTTCCTTTTTTTTTTTGGTACCAGGGATCGAACTTGGGACCTTGCACTTGCCAGGCTGGCGCTTATGCCGCTGAGCTATCTCCCCAGCAATAGAGTAGTTCTGATTGGTGGCTTCATATGAATGGAAACATACAGGATGTACTCTTTCAAATCTAAACTCTTCTAGTATATTTTTGGAATTTATTTGTCTCATGTCATACTCGGCTTCTAAAAAGTATTCAATAGTATGCATATGCTAAAAAATGAAAATAATGTACATTCTATTAAAAGACATTTAAATTATTTCCAGTTTTTGGCTGTTTCTACTATAACATTCTCATTCAAGACTGTGTGAACCTGTTTAGTTTATCTTGGATAAATACTGAACAGTACAGTTAGCTGCTGATAGGGTAGATACGGATTTAACTTTAAAAAGAAGTAAGTCCCCATTGTAGCTATACACCCCCACCCCTAGTTTTGTCTTTTTTTTTCCCCCTGAGGGACTAGGCTCTTTAAGATTAGAATTTGGCAGGGAAGAGGAAGCAACGTCATCAAGTTCCTGCTATACAGAGCACAGTTGCCTGAATTGGACACTTAAAAAGCTGAAGCAGGTGTTTGAAACCCTACTCCAGCCGTTCTATTTGATGCCAGCTTGCTTGGAGGCTGAAGCCTGGCCAGCAGAATTCAGGACTAATAGCTAGAAGCTAGATAAGAGACTTTGACAGGATATAGTTGCATAATAATGTACATTATGTACTATGGCCTGTTGTGTTTGAAGCAGGTAAATGAGCAGCTTCATGTAGGTCTTTGGTAGCTCAAATGCTGCTTTTGGGGTTTTGGTTTTTGTTTTGTTTTTGAGATAGGGGCTCACTATGTAATTCAGACTATTCTTGAACTAGTTATGTAGCCCAAACTGGCCTCAGACTTCTTTTGGCAGTCCTCCTGCCTTACCCTCCCAGGTGATGGGATTACTGACATGCACCACCACACATCCACCTCCAAATGCTTGTAGAGTGAGGTGAAGTTAAACTGTCAGATGGAAATCCTTACCCACACTTGCTTTCCTACTCTACCTTTCTTATTGAAGCTGTATGCAGTCAGCACTTTTCTTAGTAAAATTAATATTGCCAAGGACCTTTAGCCAAGTAGGATTTGCTATCCTGTAGATCAAATACAGTGGGAGATAAATTATGCTTTGGTAAATGTTTTCTTATTTTTATTTTTTAATATGTCCACCTTGCCAGATATGATGCCCATGCCTATAATCCCAGCACTCGGGAAGCTGAGGCAGGAAGATTGCTGTGAGTTCGAGGCTAGTCTGGGTTACATAATGATACTGTCTCAAAAAGAAAAAACAAAAGTCCATCTTACCTAGGCCTGGAGGAAGTAACTGCCATATGTCATGGGTTAAAGTAGGTTTGGGGTATGAGAGTTTCCCAAACCAAATGATTTAATGTGTCAAAGCAGTATTGATAGAAGCATGATCTTTTTTTTTTTTTTTTTGGTGGAATTGGGGATTGAACTCAGGTCCTTGCACTTGCCAGGGAGGCACTTATTCCACTGAGCCATCTCCCCGGCCTGAAGCATGATCTTTTAAAAGCCTGCTTCAACTGAATATCTCAAAAAAATGGGCTCTAATTCCAAATCTTTTCTGATATTGAGTCCAGAGAGAGAAGAAGTAGGCTTTCCATGGCAGGCTATCCTTGAAGGGAAGGGGCATTGTAATTGTAAACTCATTTCATCTTTCATAGATGACCATGCTCAGAATCTGCTCAGGGTTTTTTCAGTCTTGGGAAGCAGGGCTAAGAACTAGGCTAATATCCTATTATCTTTTTTCCTTTCTTTTAACTATCATACAGTAAGACTGACTTTTTCTTTTTTTGGTGGAACTGGGGATTGAACTCATACCCTTGCGCTTGCCAGGGAAGTATTTATTCTACTGAGCCATCTCCCCAGCCCAAGACTGATTTTTTTGGGTGTACTGTTTTATTAATTTTAATACATGTGTAAGTTTGTATAGCCACCACTATAAGTAGACTGTAGAACAGTTTCATCACCTGGAGAACTCTCTCTGTCCTCCCTTTGTGGTCACAACCTCCCACTCTAAGCTCTGCCAGCCAGATCTGCTTTCCTTCACCATGGTTTTACCAGGAAGTGCACATGAAAGGGACCATCCAGTGTGTAACCTTTTGAGACTGTTTGTTTCACTTCACCTATGCCTTTGAGACCCATCCAAGCTATTACATTTATCAGTAGTTCTTTTTACTGTCAACTAGTATTATATGGCAAAGATTTAGTACCACCGTTTCTTTATTCATTCACTGGTTCGAGGACACTGGGTTCTCCAGTTGGGGGTAATTATAGGTAGAACTGCTGTGAACATTGGATCTAGGTTTTTGTGTGAACACAGGGTTTCATTTTTCTAGAGAAGATACTCAGGAGTGGGCTTTCTAGGCCACAGGGTATGTGTTTCCCTTTACTGCCAAGCTGCTTTCTGGAGGAGTTGCTATACCACTGTGCAGTCCTGCCAGGAATGAGAATTCTGGACTCTGCATCCTCTCCAGTCCATTACATTTTCAGCACTGTTAATGGGGGCCAACCAAGTAGGTGGACAGTGGTATCTCCACTGGCTTACGTTTGTATTTCCCTAAAGGCTAATGATGTTGAAGGACTTTTCTTTTTTTTTTTTTTTTTTTTTGGTCTTTTTGAGACAGGGTCTTACTATGCAGTTCAGGCTGGCCTTAAGCTCACTTTGTAGCTCAGGCTGGTCTGGAACTCACAACAATCCTCCTGCCTCAGCCTCCCGAGTGCTGGGATTACAGGCATGCACCATCACGCCCAGCCAGAAGGACTTTTCTTATGCTTATCTGCAAGTCACAGATCTCTCTGGCCAGTGATGTGTCTGTTCAAATCTTTGTCCATTTCTAATTTTTTTAATGTATTTGGTATAGGGCCTCACTATACAACTTGGACTCATAGTGATCCTCCTGTTTTCAGCCTCCCTAGTGCTGGGATTGTAGGCATGCACCACTATGCCCAGTCTTGGTGGCCAGCTCAGTGCGCCAGGGGGTGGAGACTGTGCAGCATGTGGTTACAGGGATGGGACCCTGCAAGTGCTTAGTTGGCTGAGCTTTCTCACTGGCCCTCTTTTGTCCATTTTTAAGTGAATTATTTGTTTTCTTTCTGTAGAGTTTAGAGACTTCTTTATTCTGTATTTAGGTCCTTTACAGTTCAGATAGTTACTTATAGATATTTTGCCCCAGGGGGCCAGGGAGATGGCTCAGTGGAATAAACACTTCCCTGGCAAGCGCAAGGGCCTGATTTCAATCCCCGGTTCCACCAAAAAAAAAAAAAAGAAAGAAAGAAAGTAGTAGTATAGAAGAGTATAATTGATTTTGGGGACCAGGGATATAGCTCAGCAGCATAAGCGCCTGCCTGGCAAGCACCAAGGTCTTGAGTTCAATCCCTGATACCACCAAAGAAAAAAAAAACTAAGACCAGATATTTTGCCCCAGTCTGAAGTACCAGGTATTGAACTCAGGACCCTGTGTTTGCTAGGCAAGCACTTGACATTTTTACTTTTGATAGAGTCTTTTTTTTTTTTGTCTTTTTGAGACAGGGTCTCACTATGCAGTTCAGGCTGGCCTTAAGCTCACTTTGTAGCTCAGGCTGGTCTCGAACTCACAACAATCCTCCTGCCTCAGCCTCCCGAGTGCTGGGATTACAGGCATGTGCCACCATGCCCGGCTTTTTGATAGAGTCTTAATTTATCAATTTTATTTTATTTTATTTTTGTGGAACTGGGGATGGAGCTCAGGCCCTTGCACTTACCAGGGAAGCATTTATTCCACTGAGCCATCTCCCTGGCCCCTATCAATATTTATTTTATGGATTATGTTTTGGTGTAATGTCTATATTTGCTGTGCCTAATCCCAGGCACAAAGATTTTCTCTCTGTATTTTCCTCTTATAGATAGTACCACGAGCATGGAAACTAAAATGCAACACCATTTACAAACACTCCAAATAAAATGGTATAAAGTTTAGATATAAAGTCTAACAAAACATGTAGAACACCTGTTTTTATAAAACATAGGACTTAATGTTTCTTAACCTATAATCCATTCATTGTTGTTATATTAGAGATTTCAGCCAGAGCCTTGCTCATGCTAGGCAAGCACTCTATCACTAAAGCTTAATGCCCTATGATTCATTTTGTGTTAATTTTTGTGGAGAAAGTGAAGTTGAGATTCATTGTTGGCATATAGGTGCTTAGTTGTTCCAGTGTCATTTGTTGAAATCAATTCTTTTCTTAAAGACCAAATTCTGCTTAGGACTTTATCTTCTTATCATTGAAGGAGTTAGAGTGGGTTCTTTGTTAAGTTACAGTGGATTCTCCTCCATTTCTAGGAACCACTGTTGTTACTACTCTGTTTCTGGATCTTTTTGAATTAGATATGTTTTAAATGTCATGTAATGGAACACCCATTTTTTAAAAATTGAGCATAAAGTACTTTGTTATAAAGTCACAATCCACACATGGAGAGAAAACACTCTCTCAGGCTTCCACAGAGAGCAAGTTGGTCAAGCAATGGCTGTGACTCATCCACATGGCTGACACTGACCAGGGGTCTACAAAGTGAGGTACAGGGTTATAGGATAAACCCTGAGGGCACTTGACTGACCTCATCAGATACAAAAGTTATATTTCTTCTTATATAGGTCTTGCTTTATCTTGGTCTTAACCATCCAACAGAAAGTATAACAATGAGGTATATAAAGTAAAGCCATATTAATATGCTCAGCTGTGAAAGGCTTAAGTCAACAACTTCTGCTAATGACTCACTATTGTGGACTGCTGACTGTGTTGGATTGTTTTTTGAATTCACACATCTGTAGTATTTAGATGCCAATGGAATACCCATCTTTGATACAAAGGAAGGACCATTTTGTATTTGTATATACAGAATAGTGAGGATAAATATATAGCTACTTTCTCTTAATTCAGTGAGTAGAAAGATTTATAGTAATAGTGTTTGGACAAGATATCCTGTCTGCTTCTTGTACTATGGATAACCATTAAGAAGATAACAATGTACAATGTATTAATTATTGAAACTGTCCTATTAATCAGTTTTGATACAGTCTCATTGCTATTTGTTTCTCAATAAAATTAAAAATAAATAAATAAAGGCACCATCCATCACAAAGAAGTATGTGGCAGTAAAAAACAGTAACTCAGCACTCTGGTGGGAATGCAACTTCACCAAAATAATATAGCTTCTGTATTAAATGTACAGCTGAGATAAAGAGGCAGGCAGAAGCCGGGCATGGTGGCGCATGCCTGTAATCCCAGCACTAGGGAGGCTGAGGCAGGAGGATTGTTGAGTTCGAGACCAGCCTGAGCTACAAAGTGAGCTTAAGGCCAGCCTGAACTGCACAGTGAGACCCTGTCTCAAAAAGACAAAAAATAAAAAATAAAAATAAAAAATAAATAAA
>PVKA01014054.1:0-53401 GCA_004027165.1 Ctenomys sociabilis | reverse complement strand
GCTTCACTTGTAGGTGACATCTCTGAACCTTTCCTATCCTTTCCCTTCCCATAAGCCACTCCCAAAAGCTTGTAATCCACGTGGTCAGGTTTAGTCACAGCAACAACCCCACTTCTCTGGTACCAAATTATGTCTTCGTTACTCTTCTCTCATTGCTGGGACAAATACCCAACACCCAAAATGAAGGAAGGAAAGGTTTATTTAGCTCACAGTTACTGTGGGTTTCAATCCATATTCAGCTGGCTCCAGGCAGAGGGCACATGGCAGAGAGCGGCAGTTCATGGCTGCTGAGAAGCAACAACAAAGAGCAATCGCTGCCACCACATTTTTATATCTGTAGTTCTAGCACATATTTTAATATGGCATAGGGCAAGACTTCAAAACTTTTCAACAATTTTTCCAGCCACTTTTTTAATATTTATTTTTCACCTCAACTTTAGAATAATCTGCCACTAAAATAGCTATTTCAGGAATTTTTAAAAAATGTATTTGGTTGTTACAGGGTCTCACTCTACAATTCAAATTTGGTTTGATCCTCCTGCTACCAGCCTCCCCAGCGCTGGGATTACGGGCTTGTGCCACTATGCCTGGACTCTGTTCAGAGCACCCTGAGTTAGGGGCTGGGGCAGCATATGGTGTGACGGATGGAACCAGAGTCCTTGTGCTTGCTAAACAGCACGTTAGTGCGCTGAGCTATTTTGCTGGCCCTTAGCCTCCTCTTTCTGTGTTGTTGTTGCATAATTTCCCTCAGAGAGGACATTTTTAAGTTCTAAGAATTTTGATAGTTGCTATTATTTTTGTTACTGTTGAGCACAGGATTTGGGCATATATTATTTTCCAAATTATTTATCAGTTCAACATATTCTATTATTTTTCTAAAATCTTAGAGCTCAGAATTTAATATTTAGTGGGCTATTTATCTTCAGTTAATAATAACTTTTTTATTTCTATTCACTAATTCTTACAAAGTCACTTTCTCTCCTGTTTTATTTTTATGTATTTAGGACAGGGTTTACAGGGTCTCACTACACAGTGACTCAGACTCCTAGTGATCCTCCTGTTTTAGCCTTCCAAGCCTTAGGATTACAGGCACGTGCCACCATGCCCAGGCTCAGTTGCAATCTCAGCATGCCCGGGGGCAGGGCCTGCATGATGGTATGGCAGGGATCAAGACAAAGTGATTTTTAAATACATACTATTAAGTAGCTGATATCTCTGTTTTTTCCACATTTAATGTGTATACTTTTACCTTTTGATTTGAAAAATTTACTTCACTCTGCTAAGAATGTATCAGTTATTACCACGGCCATAAATAACAATAGACCAACCCAACAGATGCTTTAAATTTAGAAAAGCTATTATCTCACAAAACATCTGCGAGACAGATCTGAGAGACAATTAATCTGGTTACTCAACTCTGTCAAGTGCTATCTTTTTCTTCCACCATTTTCAGCATTTAGTAAAGTCATTTTCTAAGGACAAAGTATCCCTTATAACTTTAAAATTTGTTTTATTGATAAACAAATATCAATGGGATAGCTTCAAAGCTGATTAATAGGGCAGTTTCAATAATTGATACATTGTACATTGTTATCTTCTTAGTGGTTATCCATAATACAAGAAACAGACAGATATAGCAAACACAATTAGTTCAAATCTTCTCATTGAATTAAGTGAAAGTAGCTGTGTATCTATCCTAACTATTCTGTGTATACAAATATAAAATGATCCTTCCTTTGTAGCCCTTTTTTTTTTTTTTTTGTTTAGTCCTGTCAGAGATGGGTATTCTGTTAGCATCTAAATACTATAGATGGTGCATGAATTCAGCAAAACAATCCAACACAATTCAGCATTCCACAATAGTATCCACAGAAGTTGTTGACTTGAACCCTTCACAGCTCAGTGTATTAAGAGCTTTATAACAAGAAATGTAACTTTTGTATCTGATAAGGTCAGTCAAGTCCCCTCAGGGTTTATCCTATAACCCTGTACCGCACTTTGTAGATCCTTTGTCAGTGTCAGCCACCTGGATGAGTCATGGCCATTGCTTGAACATTGCTCTCTGTGAGAGCCTGAGAGAATGTTTTCTCTCCATGTGACTCTCCTTAGGCATACTATACATCATCAATTGCATTCCTCTGTGGTCCTTATAACTTTTGAGTACTGGATGTAAGCTCAAGCTCAACTAGTAATAAGCAAGTAGGTTTTCTTTCATGCATCATTTCTGTAATGAGTGAGAAAATCTTTCTTTACATCTTTCCAGCAGACTTTTCTGGAAATTTTTCTGGATTTTTCTCCACTTCATATTGGCTGCATTACTGTTACATGTTCACTTACAAACTCACGCCAAGAAAAGCAGAAATGACTATTCTCGTGAGGCATAGAGCAGCCATGATTCCTCCTGGTGGTATGGAAAGCTGTGTTCCTCACCCTCTGAGCACAAGGAAGGGTGAAGTGCTTGGCCACAGGAGACTGCAGAAAGTGGAGGGGATAGCTGTCGGGTGGCAGATGGCTGCCCATCGAAGTTCCTTCTCTGTTTTTCTCCAGAGTTTATCAGTGGGCACCAAGGGTTATTTTGAAATCTTTTGTCAAAACTCAAGTCTGTTATGTCATGTTTTGCCATTGATCTTTTATTGTCTACTGATCAATTTTTTAAAAATAAAATCCATCTTTGAACTCTTCATTTCTTGTAGAATCCAATTTGTTGGTTGCATATAGCTTTAAAAAACTTATATCTGGATTATAGGTGAAATAGTATTGGCAGCTACTGTTAATATTTGTGATTTTCCAGTAAATCTGAATATATTATACTTAAAATAATACTGTTATAGCTGTGGTATGCCTGTGTGTGTACATGCACTGTGAGGATTTAGAACCAGAGTTATGGAGTTTTTGTAAAGAGGATTAGAAATATTTCTACTTTTCTCCCTATACTGTTGAATTTAAAAGCTTTGGAATTATCTCTTTTTGGAAGGCTCAGAATAATTCAACTGTGAAATAATCTGGGTTTAGTATTTCTTTGGATGGGTGGATTTTTGACAACTTTCTCAACTTCCACTGTTATTGGTTTACAAATTATGTGTTATAATGTGTGTTTTTAGGGAAAGGTCTACAGGGTGTTCAGGGTCTCACTACTAGATCAGACTAATAGTGATCTGGCTATTGTATTTCATACAATAGTTATTGTATGAAAGTATTAATTAAAAGTCTCAAGCAAGAAAGGAACATTTCAAAAGATAAGTTCAGAAAGGTTATTTATACTTTTCCTATACTTGTTTGCTTTTTACTCTAATTTCCCATATTATGACTTTAATTTCTTGATTTGTAATTTATGTTTATCTTATGGAGTTCATTCAGTAATTCTATCTTTTTATTTTATGAATTATATTTTATGTGTCAAAATCATCTTTCTTCCATAATTTGATGTTAAGATTTTAATATTTCTGTTGTTTATTTAATTATTTAATGTCCAGAAATCTAATATTAAACAAGATTTATGTGTGGTCATTGTTATTATTTATTATATTTTTAGGGAAAGGTCTACAGGGTGTTCAGGGTCTCACTACTAGATCAGACTAATAGTGATCCGGCTATTTACAGCCTCCCAAGAGCTGGGATTATAGGTACACACCACTATGCTCAGTCTCAATGGGTGATTATTGTTCTGTTTCCTGTTTTTCCCCCAAAAGACTAGCTCAAACCAGAATCAAGTCTTCTGCACTAAGAGCTACATAGCCACATTAGCCTTGCAAATGACTGTGTCCCTAAAATCCAGGAGATTCCAGTCAACTTGAGCCAACCTAGTAAAGCAGTCCTTTCTATTCTTCATTAGAAATATGGTTCTGAATGTCCTATTTTTCACTAGTTTTACTTTTTTCAGCCCTTTTCTGCACATGAAGCCAACATCCTCTGATTAGCTCATAAAAGTGTGTATTTTGTTTTATAGAACGAGGTCATTGCTTGCTTTCAGAATTGCAAGTAAAAGCCAGTTTGTTTACTAAACTAAATTGGTTGAAGTTTTGTGCTTTGACAGCAGTAAAATGTAACCCTTCTAAAAAAAATTTTTAGCTATGACACACATGTTTTAATATATTAAAATTTCACTGTCACTATTTTTGTTACATTCTTAATCTTGAGTTTGATGCTCTTCTTGATTCAAGAGTTGTTTAACAGCTACTATTAAATTTGCCAACTTCTTTTTGTATTTAGTTTTGTTATTAACTGCTGATTATTTCATTGCTGTAAGATAACATGATCTGTTCTGTCCTATTTTAGCAATTTATTATCTTTCTGCTTTTATAAATAGAAATTATGCAGATGTATACATATTATACAAATAAATATATGGATATTATATAGATAAATATATACATAATATACAGATAGCATACAGATAAATATATATTAAATAGATTATATATTTAAGGGATCCAGAAAGAAAATGTCTTCTTCCATTTAAGGGTCTAGAGTTCAGTATTAGGATATTAATTTAACCACTGCTATGGTTTGAATAGTTTATTCCCTAATGGTCCTGTGTGAGAAGCTCACTCTACAGGCGAAAAGTAGTGGGACCTTCACACGAAGGGTAATGTAACACATTTACATGTTTCTACCACAACTAGTTAAACGTAGCTTGTAATTCTTTGACACCATCCTAAAATATCCGTTTTTAAGCTTCATATTATTGCCTAGGTGTTTGCCCATAGAGCTCACAGCTGCTTTATGCTCAGGGTTGTGTGATCAAATCATGGGAGGCTAGATGTTTTGGTAAAAAGAAAAAAAAAAAAGGCTTATTAGACATTATGAAAACAGTTTGCAATGTATTAATTTATCGAATCCATCCTGTTAAGGTGTCTTAAAACTGTCTCATTGATATTTGTACTTCAATAAAATAAAATAAAATAATTTTTAAAAAAGACTTATTAGAATACTTCGAGGCAATGGAGGGCCCTATTTGCAGCAGGGCTCCACTTCCCCATGTGCAGCTGTGCTGGAGTCCTTTGTAACAAGGACAATGTAGGTGGGAATGCAACGGAAAAGGCATTTTTTAGTTGTTCTAGCCCTTCCTGGACCCAGCCTTCCCCTTTCTTCCCCCCTTGCCTAAGAGAATAGTGTGGGCTTTCACCTTGCAGCACTGGGTGCCAGAATCTGAGGATTCTGTCCACCCCTCTGGGTAAAGCAGAGGGGGAAGTTCAGAAGCCACTTGATGGGGGCTGGGTGAGGTGGAGAGTGAGGGTGGTGGGTATGGTGTCTGCCTTTTAAAATTCCATTTTTCAGTAACAGTTACTCTTAGACTAAAAGCACTGTAAAGACATTGATGGTAGTCCTGCTTTGCATTTTATAATTTTTTCCTCTCTTTGCATCAGCTGGCCCTTATTGAATGTTTGTGAACAAGAGCCTAAGGAAGAGTATTAGTAACGTGCCCTCACCTCTCCGGGGTGCTTGGAAGATTAATACTCTAAAAATTCTAAATTGAAATTTTAATTAAAAGCACATATGTGAACTAATGAGATTGGAGGTCAAATTCCCAACTTAACTAATTCACCAAGTTTTTGCTTCAAATCTCGATCAGTTGTTTTCTTAAGAAAATCTCACAGTACAGAATTTTGTGGTCTTCTTTATTAATATACACTGAGCAGTTTGAATGAATATACTGTAAAGCCCAAATAATTTCTAAGAACATACATGAGGTTACACCGCCATCCTGTTCTGTATGTGTTGACTTAGTACATCAACAAACCATGTCAGCTTATACAGATTACTGCCTAATGTTATGTCTGCTTATGGCCATAGAGCTTAAATTATCCATGTTTTTAAAACAAAGAGAACACAAAAACCTCAGGCCTACCTGGGAAAAACATTTAATCTCCAGCCTGGGAACATTCTTATAAAATAAGTCACTTTGACCCAGCCATTCTCAGGAAACAGCTAAAACCACAGAGTTAACCAATAGTTGCCCTATGGCCTACCCCTCTTAGTTTCTTTAAAAAGTCATATATTCTCAAATCCACCAATTATTTTAAGGGTCAACCCAAGCTAACCAATGCCATTCGCTTCTATAACCACGCTTACAAGACCCCTCCTCCCTTTGTCTTCCGCCTTAAAACCCAGCTCACAGTCAGCTCGGGGCTCTCTGTCCCTGTGCGTTCAGTGGGCCCCATGCATGCATGGAAAATAAAATCCCCTAGCGTTTACATGAGAGGACATCTCTTAAAGTCTTTCTTCATGCGGTGGGCTTCTCAGACCTAACAATACTAAACAAATATTATCCTGAATTACGAATAGATTCACCTTCACCTTGTTTGTATTCACATGTGGAATAGAGTAAGAAATTAAAACACATGCAGTGGAAGTTCATGGTTGCCTCTGATTGTTCCTGAGCTTGACTGTATTTCCATGGAGGAAACCACTTAGGTTTCTATTTCCACGGTTTACCTTGGTTGCATTTGGTGATATAAAGACACCCTTGTGTAGAATTTCAGCTCTTAGGTTAGGATTGTACTATATCTACTTCTAAAACTATTCAAAAAATACGTACAATTAAAGTCTTTGGAAAAATATCTAGCAGAAAAGTATAAAAACAAACTATAAAAAGTAAAGTCTGGGGCTAGAGGAATGGCTCAGTGGAATAAATGCTTCCTGGGCAAACACAAGGGCCTGAATTCCATCCCTGGTTCTCCCCCCCCCAAAAAAAAAAAAAAGAAAAAGAAAATTCAAAAGTAAAGCCATGTTAATAGGCTGAGCTGTAAAAGGCTCAAGTCAACAACTTCTGATTGTGGATAACCCACTACTATTATGGATTACCAGACTATTTTGGAATATTTTGCTGAATTCACATATCTATAATATTTAAATGATAAAACTAAACAAAATAGGGGATATAAATGAATGACCATTTTGTATCTATATATTCAAAATAGGATAGATATATAGCTACATTCTCTCAGTTCAGTGAATAGAAAGATTTGTTTTAATAGTATTTATAAACAAGGTATCATGTCTGCATCTTGTACTATGAATAACCACTAAGACAATAACATGCAATATATTAATTATTGAAACAGTCCTACTAATCAGATTTGAAACTGTCTCATTGGTATTTGTTTGTCAATAAAATTATGGAAAAAATGTTCAGAAGTTATATCTTCCTTGTGAAAAGTAAGATATAGTAAATGTTACTGTCTCGTAAAACATTATAATAGGTACCTATGTGTTTCTACTCTGTATTGTTAGCTATATTTTGGAAATATTTTGTAGTATTTCCTTCTTATATTTGTCTTTTAATAAATATTGTACTTTAGAAAAAAAGGAAAAGCAAACATTCTTAAATAAAAACTAGGTATACAAATTTGGCAGGAACTATATTTTCATTTGTTTTAATTTATTGTTATTTATTTATTTATTTATTTAGGCCAGCTCAACCGACCCTGAGGGTGGGCCTGGCACAGCATGAGGTGCCGGGGACCAATTTGCTATCCACTGTGTCTCCCTAAGCTCGCCTAAGCAGGTACTTTAGACTGCTGAGCTATCTTGCCGGCCCAGGAATTGTACTTTTAAAACTGAATTTTCCACTTAAATTTCTTTTACGTGCAGAATAGATTTTGTTTTGGTTTGGTTTTTGAGGCAAGGTCTTGCTGTGCAGTTCAGGCTGGACTTTGACTTACTATGTCACCCAGGCTGGCCTCAAACAAGTGGCAGTATCTCCTGCTTCAGCCTCCAGAGTGCCGTGATTGGACACATGGGCCACCATGCCTAGGTGCTGAACATGTTTTTTTTTTTTTTTTTTTTTTAAATAACTATAACAATAGCAGTTAGAACATTTCTATGATTTAAAACATTTATTTGTGTCCCATTGTAACTACAGTTTCATAAACCCTAAAGGCGTGGACTCTGAGGCATGGGTTGAATTTCAAATCTGGACATTTGGAAGTAACATCATGTCTGTTGCTATATTCTCCATCAGAATAATGCTTTGGTCACCCTGCAGAAGTAGCAGTCTGACTCATCTGATTTTTGAGATGGGGGAAAAAAATCAATATAGTGTTTTCTGGATGCTACTAAATTGTAGAAAGAATTTAAAAGAAATGAGGAAATTAATCTTCCGAGCTATCAAATGCTGGCTGCTGTCGGTGAGTACAGCCTCCCTGTGACAAGGCAGATTGGGCAGTGGTGGATCATGTGGCTGTCAGGAAGAAAATTCTTTCCAGGGCGCAGAGTGGACATTCCATTGCGGCCACGAAACTTGACCAAGCTGTCTGCGGTGAGAGGCCAAGGAGAGGGCTGTGTTCCCAGGGACCCAGAAGACCTGCAAAACATTATTTTGAAAGATACCATGAAAACAAATTAAAGGTAAAGACTTGTGTCAAGCTGGAAGAAGAAAGCAACAGGAGGGGCAACTAGAGAATTTGAGAAAATGAAATGGGAGATCAGATGAGCTTAGACTATTAACAAACAAACTAATACTTACATTTTTGTTTTAGTACCTGAGATTGAACTAGGACCTTTCGGTTGCTAGGGAGGTCCTTATGTTGGTCCGCTATCTCCCTGGCACTCAGAAACTACATCTAAACTCTAGGCTCTAGGGCATAATCTTGTTATAGGCAGCTCAGTTAGCTAGAAATATTATACACAGTCAGACAGGGTCAGGCTCTCAAGAGATAATACAGGAGTCAAGATGTCTTCCAACTCTGGGAGGGACAGAGGCTCTTGCTGTGAACCAGACCTAAAGGCCAAACAAATGCTAAAAGAGTAGCACCTGGGATTGATATTCTAAATAGGTAGAGAGCACCTGAAAAGACCCAAGTGAGTCACTAGCCCAACCCCAACAGGAAGAGACCCTGTCCCCTATTCATGCCCGCTTACTGTGTGTCGCTTCCCCATTTGGTCCTGGGCCTAATCACCTTTACCTGAGCAATGGTGATTGTAATCCCATTGGTTGACCATAGTTTTGTCCCACCCCACATCCACCTGAATGAGACTCCTTCTTCTCTACCTTACCCCCCCATGGTTTTACACTATAAAAGTTCCTAGAAAAGACAGCTTCCCTGGACTACCCGCTTGGGTCCTCCTTCTGTCCCTCACCGACAGAGGCTTTTGTTTCCAATAAAGTTTTACCCTCAACCTCCATTTGTTTCTCTAATTCATTCTTCAGTTTTAAAGAACAAGAACTCATCCAGGTCAGGTCAGGAGTTTTACTTCCCTGTACCAATATCTTCTTTATCCAGAACTTGAAGTGTTTGCAAGAACAGCAGGCATCCTGGAAGAAACACGAACCTTCTTAAGAAGAAGGTCACTTCTTTCTAGGCTCTGTGTCCTATGTAGCCTTAAGTCCTGCACTTTTTCCTTGTGTCTGTTCATGCTGCTTGGCATCGTCGAAGCAAATGCCTGCATACTAACCTTCGAGTGGTTTCTTGATCATATTATGGGGACACTATTAGTTGAAGTCTACATGTTGTGAAGCACACAATACAGAATTATGTCCTATGGAGAACACAGATATAGGAACTGCCCCCAATTCTCTTGGTCAGAAAAGCAGCTGAAAAATCCAGATTGGCATTGATTTGACCATATCAATGATAAAACCAATTTGATTTTGTAATATTGAAGAGAAGAGAATTTACTGCTCTAAAGGGGATTTAACTCTCAAAATCACTGATGATTGTACCAAACATTAAATACCACAATAAAGTATGCTTGCTAAGGTTGTTTCCCCCATGTAGTGACAATTCTGTTTCTGTCACCTGTGGCGCATGAGTTCTGTTAATGGTGCACAGTTCTCTACAGAAGCTACAAAAGAGTCTGCATACAGTGAAAAGTGTTGGGGACAGTCTGTACCTCTGCCATCATTTTCTTTTTTTGTATTTTAGGGAAGGGTCTACAGGGTGTTCAGTGATCTGCCTGTTCATAGCCTCCAAAGAGCTGGGATTACAGGCGTGAGCCACCGTGCCCAGTCTCAATCACCATTTCAGTGTGCCCCAGGGGCGGGGCCAGCACAGCAGGCCTGGGGATTGAACGCTGGCCCCTGTACCTGCTTGCAGTCGCCTTAGTCCACTGAGTTATTTGGCCAGCCCTCTGCCATCATTGTCATGAAGGACTTCCACTTGCTTCGTAGGTGTGAGCAGTAGATTTGGCTTTCATTTATTTCTCTCCTTTAAAGTGGCTGGCAATCCAGGTCGGAAGGGGTCCTGGGCAACACAAGCCACTGTTCTTGCTGTAGTCTGTCCTGCCTTTGCCTGGGGCTGGTGTTTGCTTCCTGCTTCTTGAGATACCAGATGAAGGAGACCTTGTTTTTAGTAATTAAGTAGAAGCTCTTCTATTTCCAACTTTTCCCACTGGCTGCTAGGTAGAGAATTCTGTCACCTGTGTTTCAAGCTCTTAAGGTTTTGGAGGGAGATAGCAGGTCTCATTGGGCTTTCCCACTCAGCTTTTGTCAGTAACAAACACTTGCAAAGCTCTGTTGACATCACTGGGTTCCCTGGCTTAGCCTTCTAATTAGCATCTAGATTGCAGCTGGAAGGAGGGATTCACAGTGCCCCATGGAGGCTATGAGAAAGGAGGAATCAGTGGAGCAGGGAAGGAAGCGGAGCAGAGCTGTGAGGTGGTGATACCTTCGTGTTGTATTGTGCATGAATATGCTAAAGTGACAGGAACCCACAATTCTCCATAATATGTGGTAATTAAAAAATAAATGCCTCTGGCTGTTAGCAGCATTGACCCTGACCTCGTGTGTGGCTTGTGGAGTCTGTGTTTGCAAAGGTTTTGGAGAGATATCTCACACTATTTTGTCGGTGCAGCCTACCAAGAGGCCAGAAGGAAGAACTTAGGCTGACTATGAATCTGTTAATGAATGCATGAAAGGTGCTTGTAAAATGTGTGAAGGCCATCTGAAGAGAATGAACCCCACCAGTCCCTCTATCACATATCCTATCAGTCAATTCCTTGATTTTATTGACGATCTGGCAGTAAGGGCTGGGGGCAGGCTTGGAACAGTGGAGTGCTGTCCTGTAAGCCTCCTGCCATTTTGTTACATTCTAGCCACGATTGAACACAATGTGAGGTGCAAGGATCTTCTCAGTCCGAAACCCCCAATGAACCCTTTTTCTTTTTATTAAACATTTTATTTTTCTGATGGAAGTTGTTGATGTTGGTTCCAGTCCTTCATTTCCTATCTGCTTTATAACATTCACTGTACTGATATTTTCTCTCTCTCTCTCTCTTTTTTTTTTTTTTTTTTTCAGAACTGGGGACTGAACTCAGACCCTTGTGCTTGCCAGGTGTGCTGATCTTTTAATATGAGGTAGGGGATGATGACAAAGTTTAGTTATGTCCTCAAGAAAAAGACTTAGTGAAAATAAATTTTCTTTAGTTAAAAAAATAATTAAATGCCTCACAAATCTCCAAATGCTTGTAAAGGTGCTTGTAAAATATGTGAAGGACAATACAAGTCTTAATCCTGGTTCTCCTCTTCTGTCTGTGAGACTTTAGGTCTACTTGCCTAAATTGTTTAGGCATTATTTCCTTTGCATACAGACTGGTATCAGGCAGTTGAAAGTGTTTAGCTCACTTAGCTGAGTGAACCTGAACTCCTGTAAGTTTTCCACAAGTGGGTTTGTTCCTCTAGTCTTCTCCTGAGGACAGCTGTTTCTCAGCTTCCTCTTTGCATTCCAGATTGAGCAGCTAGGCAAAGTGAGTGATTTCGGACTTGTGTGAAGGGAGGAATGATTTGTGAAACCAGGCTACTATCACAACAAATTAAATACAATATATTAGTAAAATATTTTCCTCAGTGGATATGAACATGTCACCACAGTCCTAGCACTGAATTTGTGGTAAGCATTTACTTTTTAACTAGCAGCAAATGTTTAAGAAGTCTTTTTTAAATTTCTTTTTGGTTAATGTAAACATTGTTTCCTTTGCAATTGATTTCCGAAGTGGCTGCACCAGTCTACAGGCCCACCAGCAGTGGAGAAGGGTCCTTTTCCCCCACAGCCACTCTAGTATTTGTTATTGGTTAATTTCATGATACTAGTCACTCTTTCTGGAGTGAGGTGAAATCTCAGTGTTGCTGTAATTTGCCTCTCTCAAATGATCAGTGACACTGAGACTTTTCATATGTTTATTTGCCATTTCTATTTTTTCATCTGAGAAATGTCTATCCAGTTCAGATACCCAATTCTGGATGTGGTCTGTAAACTTGGGCAGTGTAGGATTTTTTTTTTCTGAGTCCTTTATGTATTTTAGCATTTGTTCTTTGTCTAACAAACAGCTGGAAAAACTTTTTTCTGTGGGTTGTCTCTTTATGCTGTTGGTGGTTTTTTTCAATGTGACAAAGTTTTATAATAAGATGAGATCCTGGTTGTTGGTTCTTCATAATATTTTCTGTGTGCTTGGGGTTTTGTTCATAAAGCATTTACCTATACCTGTCTTAATCTATCTTTCCAGCATATTTAGTGTAAGACACACAATTTAAAATTGGGTATTAATTTCACGAGTCAAGGCAAGGTTTAAGTTGTCTTTTTAAAATTTTTTTCTTTGTTGGAACCAGGGATTGAACTCAGGCCCATGTGCTTGCCAGGAAAGTACTTATTTCATTGAGCCATCTCTCCAGCCTCTAAGTTGTCTTTTTTAAACAAATGACTAAGAAGCCATCACAGTTTTGCTTTCACAATACATATATTTACTTGTGATGGTTTTATCAGTTTGCCATAAAGATTCTGTATTCAAATTTCAATATATTAAAACTTATACAGGGGGCAGATGGGATAGCTCAGTTGTCTAAAGCACCTGCTTGGGCAAACACAGGTACAGGGGACCTCCAGCATCACATGCCTCAGCAGATCAGCCCTCGAGGTGGGTCTAGACAGCCAAAACAAAAACAAACAAACAAGCCAAAACAAAATAAAACAAAAACCTATATAATTGTCTTGTGCCCATTAAAGTATTGCTTCTTATATAGAATTTTCTCTGATAATTCCAGGTCAAATGATCCCTATGTTGCTGGATTCATTTAGAGCCTGCAGTCTATTGGTCAAAGAATGGTCCAGAAGATAGATAACTGACTTCTAAGGTCACATCTATAATCAAATCTTGACTTTCACTTTTTTGGGAAAGTTAATTAACTCCTCAGAGATCAGATTCTCCTGTACACAATAGAAAATACAGTAATTACTTTGCTAGAGGAGTTAAATTAAGTGAATAGATGGTGTATTTGAAGTAGTCAAAAGAGTTACTGATCAAAAAGGATAGAACTACATCTACTCCTACATCAATTATTCATTCTATAATTATTCAGCAGGCAAGTACTATTTGTGTAGCACTTATTATACCAGTATCTAGCAATAGGAAATTATAACATTTCCTTCAAAAACTCACTATCTACAGAAATGGAAGTTATTCAACAAGAAAAGTATGCAGGGATACATTCTTGGATACAAAGAGTAAAGCTTTTCAGAGGAGCCAGTAAATCAGCATGAGAGGAAGCCAGCAGAAAAAGGCAATGAGATTTTCATACATAAAGGAAGCAGGCTGCACACAAGAACTGAGAAGGGGCCTTTCTTGTTTAGAGAAGCTGGCAGAAATTTCAGCATTACTAAAGCATAAGGAAGTTATAACTAAATAAGAATGGAGATGTGAGTAGATGAAACTTCATGAAGGAGTTTAAAAATTCTATTATGGGCTTTGAATTTATCATAAAAGAAGAATACTGATGAATTGTATTTCTCTGTTTTGAAACAGGGTTTCATTGTGCAGTTCAGGCTGGCTTCTGATTCACTTTGGTACTTTCGAACTCACTACCTTGCACTTGCCAGTACTGTTGAGTTACAGCCCCTACCCTCTTGAACTCACCTTTGTAGCCCAGGATGGGCTCAAATTCACAGCGATCCTCCTGCCCCAACCTCCCAAGTGCTGGGAGTACAGTTGTGTACCAACATGCCTGGTACACTGATGGATTTTAGATTGCAAAAATAATGTAATTTCACATTAATTACTAGGAACATGAATGTCAAATTTGTTGAGAATTTATTTAAATGGTGTAAAAGAGTAGGTAATGATATTGATGAAGTTGGTGTAGTCTAGGCCTGTGGTGATGGTGATATGAGGGAAAGGAATCCCCAACTGCTGAACACTGAGTTTGTGATCTCTAAAATCAAGGAATGAATTCTATGAATAAACGAGGTTAGGAGCAGGAAGAACTTATTCAGAGAAAGGTTGCTTCTGTCTAAGAGGGACAAAAAGGGGCCCAGAAAGTGGGTTGTCCATTGACAATGCTTCTCAAGGGTGTTTTATTGAGCAAAGATGTGAAGTAGTGTGTGTGTGTGTGGGGGGAGAGTGAAGGTTGGAATAAAACTAGTCACCTAGTAAGTTTGTAAATACAGCCACTAGGTAATATTGATCCAGTGGGAAGCCACAAAGTATGTGTGAGGTAGGACAAAGCTATGGTGAGCCAATAAGATTACAAGTGTAGTTCCTTAGGTAGTATTGATGAATTAGTGTTAAATTGGGAAGCAGGTTCTGTGTGAAGAGAACATGGGTGGAACAAGGACTTTCCTGGAAGGGGTTGGTTATGGAGCTTTGTTCCTCCACCCAAGGTGATTGATGTCTACTAAGAATATCGATGACTGCTGTTCATCCCCAGGGGGAGTAAGTATCCGGGTGTAGTCCTTCCTCTTTGCTTGAAGCCATGCCTTCTTCAGGGAAAACACCTGCAGCCACAGATATCTTGTTCACTACGTTTTCCTGTCTGACTGCTTATAATATTTCTAAATAATTTAGGTGTCATGAAAACCTCAAGGAAGACATTAATATTGAAGGTGAACAGGAGAAAATGGGGCAAGATATTGGTGAAGGAAGAATGAAGGGAAATTCTCATGTAAGCGTGTTAGAACATGCAACTCAGGCTGTTAGAGGGGAGCATCACTAAATCCTTGAATCCTACCCAAGATGCGCTCTTCATTTGTATTCCAGGGGCAGCTTGTTGGGCATATTGCTAGAGGGAGGCAAAGGGTCAGTCAGGGTGCTCCCAGCAGCCATGAGCTTAGCAGCTATAATTGCAGTACAAGCTAATGTATATATATTTTTTTCTGAATTAGTAAATCATCCTTAAAAATGAGTTTAATGTGACCCTGCCCTGGTACACTTCAGCCATTTTTGGGATGTGGAAAACATCACATCTTCAATTACCAAGACTGATTAAGGACTGATGTGATTTTACCTAATGATTTCATTCTGTGAGGTGACATGTGGCAGGCTCTGGGCAAAAATCACACCATTAAAAAAAAAAAAGAAGGAGAAAAATAGAAAATAAGTGTTTAATGAGGGGAAGAGAAATTGAAGAGAGGGTAAGGAAATGGGAAACATGGAAGTGATAGGTTCTGGCCCAGGAATGACAGGCTGTGGCCTGAGTACAAACTGCTAAATTACCATGGCCCTGATTCAACATGGCTGAATCTGTGAAAAACATCTTGTCTTCCCAATGACCACTTCCTCTTCTTTCCCCACTCCAGCCCTGGGTACAACTTCCTTTGACCTTTCCCACCCACACAATGGTACCTCCAATCAGCTCCTGTTTGTCACTGAACCTGCCCTTCAAACCACCCCTAGCAAAAGTCCATGAAGTCTCAGCCTCTCTGTCTCAGATCAGAGGATCTACATCTCCCTGCCCTCAGTCCTCTCTGTGTCCTCCTCAGTGGCAGGCAACAAATGCCTTTCTCTCCCTTTCTTTTACTTCAGGTTCTCTATCGCTGCCACAAAATCTAACAAGAAGAATCAAGATATATCCTCTGTAGGTACAAATTCCCTATGGTGCATGTGATCATTATGTCTATCTAAAATATACTAATAAAGGGCTAGGGAGATAGCTCAATAGGATAAGCACTTGCCTGGCAAGCACAAGGTCCTGAGTTCAATCCCTAGTACTAAATATATATATAACAGGACCAGAGAGATGGCTCAGTGGAATAAACACTTGCCTGGCAAGTGCAAGGGCCTGAGTTCAAAGCCTGGTTCTGCCAAAAAATGAAAATAAATACCAATACATTTTAATTAATTAAAAATAATGACCACACCATTGTTATTCACCTAGAGAGCTCTTGTAATGTCCAAGAAAAACTTTAAAAATGACAAATAAAGCCAGGTAAGACTTCATTCAGGACTACTGCAATAGTCACTGGAACCATAGAAGTGAGCTTTTGCCATGTGGGAAAGAAATCAGACTCAGCCCTGAATGCAGTGTGGGCAGTGAGAACTTCTAGCCAAGGAGCTGGGGTGGAAAATGGCTAGAGGAAGTATCAAGATAAGAGAGCTTCCTTCTGCCCAAACTGACCTAACATGAGCGACACTGAAGACAGGTGGTGGTGCTCAGGTGTCACCTAGGGATGACAAAATCCCCAACACTGTGAAGTTTGGGGAGGGTTGTACACTGTGCTGCAATGTACCATGCTGCAACCCCAAAGGGTTGACAGGAAGCAACTGCTCAGCTGGAGCACACAGCTTCTGAAAATCCTAACCCATCATGGGCAAAGTGCTAAAGAAAGTTTCTGATAAAGGAAAAAAAAATGCATTTGAAGAGGGGAAATGAGAACACAGATAATGGGCAGCTAGTCTAGATGGGAAGGGAGAATTCTAAGGGGAATTGCTGTTGGATCTTTTTTTAAGTATTTAATACAGGGCCTAAGGTTCTCAGTATATAGATCAGACTCATACTGATTCTCCTGTTTTCAGCTTCCCAAGAGCTGGGATTCCAGGCCCAGGGGCGGGGCCTGCATGCAAGCCAAGGATGGAACCTGGTGGATTTTCTTTCTTTTTTGATCTGCAGCTCCTTTCACTGAGATCTTTGTCCCACATAGCTCTTGAAATCTGATTGGTTCTCTGGTTTGTCTTGCATCCTAACCCTGATTTCTTCTGGCCATGAAACATTTTCCCTGTCCTTGGTGGACGTTAATATTAGGAGTGAGTTCTTAGAGATGTGAAGTTTAGGTTTAAGGAGTAAGTGAAGGGAAGGATTGTGATTCTTATGGTAATCCAGCTACCATAGACCTTCCCTGGGTTGTTTGCCTTTGTCTTCCTAGTTGCTCCAGTCTAGCTGCCTTTACCCTTCTAGATGGAGTGTGGTCCCAGGTGAAAACTACTTTATTACTTTTTAATAAAGCTCAGTGAAGCTTTCATCCTTTTTCCTACGTACAGTGCCCCCAGTCCCTCCACAACCACAGTTTCCATTGAAAAGCAAGGTTACGTGAGAAGGGCAGAAAACCAAATTCTGGAAAAGAGCCTTATGCAAGTGACATTTTGTACAGGACAGTTTGACTCTGTTAAGCAGAATGACTACCTGGATGCCTGATAACTGCTGTTTGGGGTGTGTGAACGAGGTTTAGAGGTAGAAAATTTAATAGATGATGTTCACTTGATATATGCCGAGACACAAAAGAATTTACAGAAAATATAAGGAAGTGTGTGTCAACCTATTCTCCTGAGGAGAGTCATGCCCTAAGGAAAAGAGCTACTATTTATTATGGTGGAATACTGCAAGCCATAGTTAATGATCCTGAAAGTCAGCCAGCTCTCAGGGACTGTCGCTATGTCCCTCTTTCATTTCTTTAATGCACTTTCAGGTATTAATTATTTTTTTTGTTTATTTTAAATTTTCCCCAATGGTTTTACAATTTCAGCACTACTTTTATAATTCATTGTGCTATGTAATTTATCTTTATATCTCTTTCCAAAGCTGAATGCGTATGTTGCACAAAGACTTTCAGAGAGCATTAATCTATGTGATGAATTTAATTTTAATTTTACTGGTTTTGTTGTAGGCAGCTAAGTTAAACAGAATTACAGGAAGTCAGAAAGGGTGAGGCCTTTAAGGAGACTATATGGAATATAAGATGACTTTACAACTTTGGGAGAGACAAATGCTCCTGCTGAGGGCCAGACCTAAAGGCAAAAGAGTAAACAAATGCAGCCACATACCTCCCCAAAGATAGGCATTCAGGATTGATATTTTAAATGAGTCTCTCACCCTAAGGACATCTGGAAGTCACTAACCCAGCCCCTTACATGAAAAGCCCCAGTTCTTTATTCGTGCCTGCTTGCTTTGCTCACTTGCTACATGACATGACTCGAATCCTGATTTGGCTCTGATTTAATCAGTTTTACCTGAGCAATTGTGCTTCTAATCTCATTGGTTGACCCTAATTTTGTCCCACCTTATGTGTGAATTCCTGTTTTCCATCTTAGAACTGCCTTACCACATGGTTTTGCTCTATAAAAATCCTTAGAAAACATAGATTTGAGGCAACCCACTCAGGTCCCCTTTCCATCCCTCTCTCAGACAGAAGCTTTCTTTCCCCCCAATAAATATATTCTACTCTTTACCTCTATTTTTCCTAAAATTCATTCTTTGGTTGTAGAGAACACAGACTTGGCCCACGTATGTTTCAGTTTGGGAGTTTCATTCCCCTATATCAGTTTGATTCCAAGAAATGAGTACAGTATGATCACGGTCCCAATGTAGACTTTGTGGGCAAACATTGTGGAAGTCAATAAAGACACTGAAATATCTATCCTCAGTGTAATGGGTCAACTGAATTTTGTGCTATAATTATGGAAAGCTACTTGGTTCCCTTATGCTAACTGTTATTTACTCTAAGGAATGTGTTCTTACCCTCTGTTCAAGGCTGTTTAGTAATCCGTAACTGTCTCCCTCTGCTCTATAACCATTTCCTGTAAGCCTAGTCAGCTTAAGAGATACCTTGTAAGAGCAGCTGTATGTGCTTACCTCCTTGTGACCTCTTTGTGCAAAACTTCACACGTACAGATGCATGATAAATGGGAATTGAACAATGATTCCAGAAAAATATGTTGATTAATGGTCACGCTGACCCTGAAGGTCCTGGTCTTTGTTAGGTGATAAATTTGTTTTACTGAACAGGATGTGGTCTTTCATTTTTTTTTTTAAACCCTGATTCCTGGGGAAGGCACCACACAACCTTCTCCTGTGTGAGAACTGACTGACAGCCCTGAGCTCAGTAATAAAGGTTCCTTAAATTCCAATCTGGCTTCTGATCTGGTTCCTATATTAAGCGACCCATAACACTTAGTAAATTAAGAGATATCACTTTGTACATTAGTGCTATGAATGATACCATTTTTCAAGATCTCAGCTCCTGGCACAGTTGCATATTTAGTGGTGATCTGCAGCAGTGTTTGATGAATTTTGTCCAAGATTTTATAATATCATAGTCATATTTATAAATTTCATTTTTTAACCCATTTCCAAATGAATGTGGTTTGGTTGCTCATAACTTGTCTGCTTATAGTTGCTATTCCCATGCAAATTTCTGTTTTATGACTGTGTATGCTTACAAAATCACGTTATTGTTCATTTTATTATGTACAGTAGCCTATTACTCGTCTATTATGTTTCTATGTTTTAAAAACCACCTTTAAAGTGTAAATACTTTTTAGAGAATTAATTTTTTTTTCACAGAACTGAAGTCTAGGATTTTGACTTTTTGAGATTTTAGACTTTTGTGACCTTTGTTTATTAGGGATCTGGCCAAGATCCCCAATTGCATATATGATGGATTTGGAAAAAGTATGAAATAAAAAACAGAGACAAATACATGAAGGAGGCTAGGAGGTCAATGCCTCAGAATTGGCAGAGACAAAAAACACTCTAAGCCAGTCACTATTTATTGGGTATATATAACTAATATAGGAGAATGAAACTCTCAACCTGAAAGATACCTGAGATGAATTTCTGTTCCCTAAAACCAAAGAATGAATTTTAGGAACAACAGAGGTTAAAAGCAGAAAATATTTGTTTCTCTGGACTTGACCCATATCTACTTTGTAAAAAGTTTTTACAGCCTCCTCTTGGTGGAAATCTTTATTGACTGTATTTGTAATTATCCTGATTATTTTATTATCTGGCCCATGCATACCCAGTTATTTCATTGGCTTTCTCTCCTCCAGACTCAAAGCTATGTCCCTGCTTAAGATGAAAATGCCTGATGTCTATTGAAGGCCCTTAGATAGATCTTGTATCTCTGACTGCTAGTCAACAACTATGACCCTTTTCAGCCTGAAGAAGCCAGAGAGGTCATCGCTCATTGTTCCCTCATGGCAGTTTAGGTTACCTCTTCAGAGTGGGGAATGTTGTAAACAGCTGAGTTAGGTAGAACTCAGGCATTGCTCAGGTAGGCAATCAGGCAGGGCTAAGCCCTCAAGGAGACAATAGGGAAGACAAGATGGCCTAGTGACTGTGGGAGGGAGACAGATACTCCTGCTGTGGGCCAGCCCTGAAGACAAAAGTGTAAACAATGCAGCCACATACATCCCTGAGGTGAGCATCAGAGACTGATATTCTAATAGGTATCAGTCACCTTGAAAAAGCCAGAAATCTTCCAATTTACTCAAGAGATGGAGGAAATGAGTGGGTAAAGACATGGCAATATCTACCACATAGGTAGAAGGGATCTAAGAATAAGGAAATGGTAGAGAAAAAGGCCTTAGAGTGGTTAAATAAACAAGAATTGAGGGCTAGAAAGATAGCTCAGTCATCTAAGCACCTGCATGGCAAGCACAAGGACCCAGGTTCAATCCCTTGTACTGCATGCCCTGTGGGTCCTGACAAGCCTGCTATGGTAACTGGGTATAGTGGTGCATGCCTGTAATCCTAGTGCTGGGGAGGCTGAAATAGAAGAATCAATATGAGTTCGAACTGCATAGTGAGACCCTGTACCAGATACATAAATTTAAAAAATGAATTGAGTAATACTGACTTGAAGTTCATTTCTTCACAAAATCATTTTTTCTGCAAAATCTTTTCTTTAATCTTTTATTTGTTTGGTATAGGGTCTCATGATGCAGCTTGAATTTATACTCATCCTCCTGTTTCAGGCTCTCCAACACTGGGATTATAGATGTGTGCCACCATGTACAGTTTCAGTGGCCTGGTTTTGATGGCTGGCATGGCACACCCAGGTTCCAGGGTGGCATGGCATGTGGTACCAGGGATTGAACCTGGGTCCTTGCACTTGCCAAGCAGGTGCTTAGACCACTGAGCTATTCACTGTCCCTCAAAGTCTTGTGAGTGATGACCAATAGGCTCTAGCCTGAGAATAAATTGCTAAATTATTATGGTGATCATCTAACATGGCTGAATCCCAAAAGCAACAGCTTATTTTCCTAGTGACCACTTCTTCCTTATACCCTGCCCTAGTCCCAGATACCTTTCCCACACACACGGGAGATCCCAATCAGCTCCTTGTGCATATCTAAAACTGCCCCTCAAGCTCTGCCCCAGCAAAAGTCCATAAAGTCTCAGGCATCCTTTGTCAATCCTCTCTATGACTTCAGAGTCAACAAAGGCCTCTTTCATCTTTCTAGTCTCTTTAATATGTCTCTGGAAAACCTAATAATGACTTCTTAATAGTCACAGTGCTAGGAAGTGGAGACATTCTGGGGAGCAGGATTTCTAGACTTAGGGTGTTGGTTTAGTTACTTTTCTCTTGTTGCTGAGACAAATACCTGACACTTAAAGTTAAAGGTGGAAAGGTTTATTTAGCTCACATTTCTAAAGCTTTTAGTCCATAACTGACTGGCTTCAAAAAAGGGTGGCTTAGCAGATAGACATCACAGAGGAGGAACAGTTCATGAAAGACAGAAAGTAGCAAAACAATCCGGGATCTCTTATAGTTTTTCCTTTCCTTTTGTCTTATCTAGGCTACTTAGCATGGACAACACTCACACCAATAATTCTAGTACTCTTAAGCACTAGAAAATACTCTTTGCAGCATAAGTCAATCCCAATGTCACACACTCTTGCTTCAACTATCTCTGAAAAAGCCCCACCTATGTCCCTATGTGGTTTTGGGGGGACATCTAGACACAGCCATAACAGAGTCATACTGTTCAGTGGCGACACTAAGGATAGTAGCAAGATGCAGATTGTGTGGAATCAGTGAATCCTGATTCTGACCTTAGTGCCTCTAGAGCTGGGCTCTAGAACAACAGAAAAAATGCCCCCTCCCCCATAGTTCTGTGTCTTACATAAAGCTTTACACTCAGAAGCATCCCTCTCTGACCTTACCTATTCAAAACTTGTAAATAGAGCATCTGATAAACTCAGGCTCAGTTGGATATTAATGACTGACAAAGCTTATCTATTAATTTTCTAGGGGCATTTGAGTTGCTAAATAGCAGGAAATCATAGTTTAAATGGATAAATTGCTGTGAGCTTTTAGATACTATTGAGAAGATGGAGACAAAATTGTATAAAGGCTAGTGTTGTCTTGATTACCCTGAAATTATATCTCAAAAGCAGCTACAGTTGACAGAGTTTGTGTTTTAGAGAGAGCTGAGCTGTAGGATTATAAAATCATGGAAAAACCACTCATGTGTGAACAAAGTAGGGGCAAGCCCCTGACCAAAATAGCTCAGAAGTCTATGCAATGCACTTACTCTGAACATCCAGAGCTCCATGTATAAATCACAAGAACCTCCCAAGGACTTGGGGAAGGAAGTAGATCTGGAGGCTATGGGTTTAGAAGGGATAAATAAAAAACGCCTCTTGGCTTGTCTAGGTTTGGTTCCTGCCTAGGACAAACATTCTGTTAGGTGAGATGCATTTCTAAGCCTCTTCTTACTTTTGCTTATCTTGAAAGTTTATTTATTTATTGGCAGAACTGGGGATTGATCTCAGGCTCTTGTGCTTGCCTGAGGGAAATGCTTATTCCACTGAGCTATCTCCCTGGCCCCTTATCTTGAAAGTTTATGCAGATAGTTGATAAATCAAGTCTAGGGAAGTGAATGAAGCCAATCATGCTTTCTCAACACACAGGGGATGTTTTACAACCAGAAAAAATGAAGTTTGTAGGGAACTATAGTTACAAGAGGACCTGGGTATTCACTGTTAGTTGGCTGATATATTCTTTCTTTGAAAATAATTTCTTTGTGGAAGGCAGCATAATGTAAGATACTATTCAAGAATCTGTCTCTGACATTAAAGTACTGTTATTCTATAACTTACAGAGTCATACCATCTGGAAGAACCTGAGAAGCTCAGCTTCAGGTCAGGTGTTCATCTCTTCTGATGCTGAAGACACACTGATACATTCTTATTTTTTGACTTCTTTCTTTCCATACCTCTGAAGATCATACTGCACTCACAAATGTGAAGGAATAGCTTGTCTTCTTGGTTATAGGCCAGGTTGAAGTGGGCAACAAGATCACAAAGGTTGGCCTTGGGTAACTAAAAATTCCTGACACAGCACATTTATAGATCATCTCAAGCAGAGTGATTTTGGTAGTTAACTAAGCATTGCTATTGTGTGCTCATTTTTACTATTTTCACACTCAACGTGTTGCTTTGTTTTACAGTGCTTAATGTGTTAACTTTGGAGTCTGGTATATATTTCAGGCAAACACAATTTCACTCAAAAGGCTGTCATAAAGTTCAATTTCAGATAACTGAGAAATTTTCACCTAGTTTAAGGAGAAGGGACATAATACAGAGATCTAGCTTGGTATACTACTTCTCAAAGTGTTGGTAAAGCAACTTCCTCAGCTAGGCCTTTAAGAATGACTGCGGGGAAAAGGTAACAGTCTATAGTACTCTCTTACCATGAGGCAAGTAAGCTATATTCTGACAAGAATCTGGGTACAATTTAATAATAGAGAAGTGGTTAGTTAATTATTGTATATGATGGAATGGTATCCTCATGAATCTTTGCCAGACTTTTGTCCAACTTAGTCATAGAGCATATTTTTCTTATCATAGCTTTAACACAGTGTTGTAGTTGCTGATTATCTTCCCTGTGTACTCAGTAGGGTGTGAGCCATTGAAGACAGTGACCATGTGTTGTCTTGTTCACTGTGAAATGACCAGTGTTTAATCCACTGTTATTCTTTTATTTTGTAGGTTTCAAAATTACAAACTCTTAAGAAAGTATGTGATTGTTTAGTACAGAATAAAATATTTTCTTCCTGCCAGCTCTCTAAACTAAGAACTCCAATAATAAATTGAACACTAATATTAAGGGCTTGTATTTTCTCATTATGGCCCACTAGTTCTACATTCTATGATATGATAACTATAAAATTGAGCCACATTTAGATTTTTTCTAAGTATATGTCACATGAGTGAAACATAATGCTAGATATATTAAACAATTAGACTCATAGGGGGAAATGTCCGCTCAGGCCCCCCTCCTGTCCTTCTCTCAGACAGGAGCTTTCTTTCCTTCAATAAATCTATTCTGCTTATAAAAAGTTAGACTCATAGTTATTACAGTTTCTAACTAAATTGTCCCCCACAGGGCTTGTGTTCAGAAGTGGGGTTTTGGAAGGCCTTTCTGAAGAGATGGCCACACAACTAATATATGTAAGATAAAGGGCAGATAGTGGACAAAAGGGTAGAAGGGGTGTATGGGGTAACAGTGGCTTGCAGAAAGGATAATGGAAGAGGAGAGAAGAAAGAGTAACATGAAGGACCAACAGATCAGCAGGAAGCAAAGGGGAAGGGAGTTGAATGTGAGAAAAATCAACCCACAATCTAGGTGTATTTTTAAAAGACTACTTTTTAGAGAGCTATCGAATATGCTCTCTGCTCCCACATATGTATGATGCTCTCGCTTACCATCAGTGTTTCTCACTGAAATGGTACATTTGTATTAACTGACAAGCCCACATTGCCATAGCAATTGAACCCAAATGCACAGTTTATATCAGGGAAACTCACCTGGGTTTTCATCAACTATATTACCTCTTTTCCTTATTTAACTTTTCTTAATAGGGTACCCATCACATACTAATCACTAGAGAGCTAGTGATGATAAGTCATGCCCCTGGGTCTTGGGGTGTTACCATATTTTTTAACCAGAATGCACCAAATAGGTAATTGATTCAAAAGTTTGATGGAGTAAATGTAAGATACTAGATGACCAGGGAGGAGGGACACAGAACCCAGACAAGGAAAGCAAGAAAGTATCAGCTGGAAACTTAAAGATAAGTGAATGCTTGCTGATGGAGAAGAGAGGAAGAGTCTTACCATCCAAGGTAACAGATTAGGAGAAGGTTTCTGAGTGAAAGGGAGGGATAACTGAACCAGAGTAGAAGAAGAGAGCTCAGAGATGAAGTTGGAGATTTAGATTGGTGCAAGCAGAGTTCTCATCCGTCATATTAAATTGCAATTTGTCTCAAGTCTCTGGCTGTAGAATTGAAAACAGAATGACTAGGACATCACGGAAAGTAAGAATGTACATAAGAAAGTTACTGTGAGAGTCAAAACAGGATGTGATAGTGATCTCCATTACAGCAGTCATAGCTGGGATAGAAGATGAAGGAAGACTTGTGTTACCAATGTTGTGCCCAGAGAAGAGCACAAATAAGCTTCCATCATCCAAACATGTCACGAGCCACCCCTAGAGCTCCTTCTACTGGAGATGGTTCTGTTTGTGTGTCACAGGCTCACATGGGTCGTTGCATCAGTGCTAATGGAACTTAAAACCAAATGAATTTGCAAGCAAGCATTTTAATTAGGAAGTAAAAGAAGATGAGAAAGGATTCCTGCTTGACAAGCAGCTGGAACAGTCACATTCTGATAAAAAGGCTTGGACTGATTAGTGGAGCAAATGAACCAATTTCACTGGGGGCTTGTGGTAAGTTTGTCTTTGACACATCTCAGTCCTGAGTTCATAGCTCAGATGGAAAGCTTATGACTTGTGGGGTAATTCTGTCCCTGTAATAAAATTCTTTACCATTTTATGTCATTTTCAATCATGAGGAAAGAAATCCAAAGTAACTGCACAGCAATGAAAATTCTGAGCATAGTTAAATGTATCTGTAAATCTCTTATCCTGGGGTCCTCAATTTTGATCAATAGAAAGATATGTATATTTAGGGAGAGATGATAAACCTTGTTTTGCCAGCTTTTAGATGGATATTGCCTAAGTGACTAGCATGCCTATTTACAGAGCAAAGAATATTTGACCCAAAGTTTTACAAAATAAAGATCAAGTTTTATTCTACTTTTGATACTTATTGGGTATCTGTAGGCTATTTTCATTATACAATTGTTCAGCATAAATAAGTTCACGATATTTTTCATGATAATTAAACTCAAAATATTACAAAGAGAATAAGATAGTAAGGTACATTAAAATACTATGAGGAATCCAACCCACATGGAACACAGTGCTGAACTGAAGACATATGTGCCAAGCTGCAAAGGTCATGTATGCCATCCTGAACCAGGAGCTACCCTTCAACTCCTGATCTTCATGAAGCTACTTGGCCTTTTCTGTGTCCTTTTACAGCAAATCACCACTGTTTGAGAACATTCGAGTCTGAATTCCTAAAAGCTGTTAGTGTAAATGGAATAGTCTATCAGACATCTTTTAAGGAAGGTCATACATCAGATATACTCAAAAGCACTGAGACAATAAGACTTTTATTTCAAAATCTATTTCCAGAAAGAGCTCTGTTTAACTGGTAGTTATTGTCAAGAGCATACAGGAAGATAAGAGGTAACAGCAATGACTGGTTGTTCTGTATTTTCTATGAAAAATGAACAATAAGAATGAAGACCTCAATGATAACTGAATTTAGAACTTTAAAATTAATGGATATTTTTCACTAGAAAGATTACACAATGATTTTTCTCAGGATGAAAATAAAAGTCATTTCAGAGGAATGTTATGTATTTTAAAAGCTGAAATTCCACAAACAAGGCTTTCTCCAGGGTACCATGTGCTATCACGTTTACATTTACAGTGACCAAAGATCAACTCATTAGCTTTTGTGGTCACAGAGTCCCAGGGAGCCATGAAGACTTATAGGTTTTTATTTCATTGGGACAGAGATTATGATGAAAAGCCACAAGATCAGCATTTACAATCAGAATGCCTCACTGAGGGCTTGGCTCTATGCATTCCAAATCCGTATTGTAAAATAGTTAAAGTACAGCTAGGAATATTTTCACAGCCACTGTGAGGATTCTTAGTCTCAAAATAGCTACTGTGTAGAAAACCATCAGATAAACAAGATATCACTATATACTAAATACTTTGATAAGAAGGATTTTTCACAGAATAAAAGAAATTTGTGAAACTCACATAAGTTATGAATGCTGACTTTGGGACCAGTCTAGACTTGAGAGGATCTGTATTATTGAAACCCATGTGATTGGATTTTTAGATCACCAACACCACAATTGGCCAAGTTATTCAAGATTTCATGCTTCAGTTTTAGCAGCCTTAAAGTGGGTAAAAATGCTGCCTTGTCTCATAAACTATTAAGATTTTAAACTGGGTTGTATAAGATAATGTATTAAGCCTTCTCATTCATGTCTGTTATGTACTCTTAGTGTTAATATTATAGTACAAGGAATAAATTTTATTGCAAATATTGTTCATAACAAAGTATCATCCAGACTCAGTAATGTCTTGGATTTTCTACCCCAAGAAGTTATCAAGAATGGGAAATTTTGACTATTGTATTAGTCAGTTTTTTCATGACTAGGACAAAATACCTGACTTACAGGAAGAAAGCCTTCTTTTGGCTCATGGTTTGGGGAAGGCCAGTCCATTATTCCTGTTTCCAAGGCAGAAATCAGATGGTTGGAGGCCTGCCTGAGGAACGCTGCTCACCTGGGGCAGCTGGGAGGCAGGTAGAGAAGGGAGCAGCCAGGGACAATCATGTGGAGATGGGAAGGGGTTCCTGGGATGGAGACAAGTGAGGAAGGAGAGGGAATGAGGAAGTAAAAACTATCAAAGTGTGATATCTGTATGTAGCAATATCTTCTTTATGTATTACAGCAAGCACTGATAGAAATTTTATTTAAAAACATATCCTTCCAAGTCAAGTTCCCTGTGGCCTACCTTGTCAGACCAGGCCCCACCTTTGATCAACACAGTCAGCTATGAGCTCATAAATAGGCTAATTCCCTGATGAGTATGATCCCTCTCCTCTATCCCCATGACCCTATGATCTACTCTAAGACTAGATAAAATTTCTTCCAGCATATGTGAGCAGAATCATATTCTTTTAAGGCAGTACTTACATTTTTCATTTATTTATATTTTTGGCAGTACCAGGGATTGAACTCAGGACTTTGCACTTGGCAGGCAGGTCCTTATGCAGCCTAGCTATATTCCCAGCCCCTATCCTTTATTTTTTGCCATTATGTTCACATATAGTTATTATAGTTCTCTTCCTCATATATTAACTAGTAAAGAAAAAAGACTATTTATTTGAGGAATCAGTAATTTTAATGGGAAGCTGCCTGGTAAAATGTGCCATGAAGATGACAATTGTGATGCTAACAACATTAAAGCTCTTTAGAAGTTTGTTCCCAGGTATAAACAACAAAAAGGAACAACGGGCTTCATTGTCAAGAGTTTGAATTGCTCCAATAAACTCGGAAGTTAAGTTTACTGTGTGGTAAAGTGGGGAAATTCATCTTTTTCCATTTCTGAAGATTAAAGGAGGTAACATAGGTAAATATTCTCATAAGCTGTCACATAAGATATGTACATTAGAAAGGCAAATTTCAACATTCTTCAAGGTGAGGTTCAAGTAAATGGAGATTTTTCAAAGGACAACTTTCTTCCTTCTTTTTTAACTTTATTTTTATTGGAATAACTTTTTTACTCCTTTATATCTATCAGTGTCACCCTCTCAAATCTGCTTGAAGAATTTTTTTAAATGTATGTAGTACAGGTTCTATAGGGTCTCACTGCACAGATCAGACTCATAGTGATCCTCCTGTCTTCAACCTCCCAAGTCCTGGGATTGCAGCCATGCACAACCACACCCAATCTCAATTGCCTGCTCAGTGCACCCCACAGGAGGGGCTGGCACGGCACACTTGGATCGAAACCTTGGTCCTTGCACTTGCCTAAGGAGGCCCTTTGATCCACTAACCTGTCTGGCCAGCACAGAGGACAAATTTCTAAACATTCAATCTTTGTCTTTTTTTTAAAATTTTATTTTATTTTATTGAAGAACAAATAGCAATGAGACAGTTTCAAATCAAGTTACCAGGACAGATTCAATAATTAATGCATTGCATATTGTTTTTGTACTGGTTTTTTGTCATACAAGGTGCATACATGATATTCTACTCACGAACACCGTTAGAGCAGATGTCTCTAATCAATGCAATAAGAGAATGTAGCTGTATACTTATATTTTTAAAGCTGAATTATAGTACAGTTTCAATAATTAATACTTTCTACCTTGTTATCTTCCTAGTGGTTGTCAATACTCCAAGAAGCCAACAGAATACCTGTCTAAACACTATTAGTGCAAATCTTGCTTCTCATAGAATTATACAGAGGTACGGCATATTTATAACTGTATTGTTTATACAAACACAGAATGGTTCTTCCTTTGTATCTCCTTTTTTTTATTTAGTCCTGTCAAAGATGGGCATTCCATTGTCATTCAAGTATTATAGGTGCCTGAACTCAGCAAAACAATGAAACACAGTCCAGCAGTTGACAATAATAGTGGGTTACCTGAAGAAGTTGTTGACTAGAGCCAATTACAGCTCAGCTTATTATTATGGCTTTATTTTATATACCTCATTTTTATGCTTTTCTGCTGGATGGTTAAGACCAAGATAAAGCAAGACCTATATAAAAAAAATATATAGCTTTTGTATCTGATGAGATCAGATCAAGTCACCTCAGGGTTCATGCTGTAACTCCGTACCTCATTCTGTAGATCCTTTGTCAGTGTCAGCCATGTGGATGAGTCATGCCCATTGCTTGACGAGTTTGCTCTTTGTGAGAGCCTGAGAGAAAGTTTTCTCTCCATGTGACTCTCCTTAGGCACACTATAGATCATTGATCTCATTCCTCTGTGGCTCCACCATCTCCTTGATAAGAAAATGTGAGCACAGCTGAGTTCCATGATGTTACAGTACAGGTTCTCCTACGTCATGAGTCTTCACTGACCTTGAAAGGCTAGGACCAAAATGTTGGCTGACCTTGCGGCCTTTCATTTCTCCAATTTTTGATCTGTGAACTTAGGTTGTTAACCAACCTAGCTGATTAGTACTCTGCAGCATATGCAGTTCAGGCTACCCTAACTATCTGACTAAATTCTTTTTAATTGTTGTTATACATTTCTATTTGTATTTCTTCTTTTGGTTTCTTATACTAGGAAAACTATATGATATATGCACATGTGTGTCTGGTTTATTTCACTTATGAGTATATGTTCAAGCTGCATCCACATAAATATAAGTGCTTCAAGTTTATCATTCTTTATAGCTGAGTAATATTTCATTGTATAGAAATACCACATCTTTTTCAACCATTCCTCATGTGACAGACACCTTGGTTGTTTCCAAAATTTTGCTAACAGAAACTGTGCTGCTATAAACATAGGGACACACATATCCTTATGATATGATGTTTTCAGTTCCTCTGGGAACATTCCCAGTATGGGCATAGCTGACTTGAATGGGATGTCCAGTCCTAATTTGTGAGGAGTCTCCATACTGATCTGCACAATGGTTGTACCATTGTACATTCCCACCAGCAGTGGAGAAGTGTTCCCTTTTTCCCACATCCTCTCCAACATTTGTTGTTGGCTGATTTCATTATGATATTCATTCTTTCTGGAGTGAGATGGTATCTGAGTGTTGTTTGAACTGGCATTTCACGGATGACTAGTGATGTGGAGCATTTTTCATATACTTATTGGTTTCATTAATTTTGTCCTCTGAGAAGTGTGTATTCATCTCAGATGCCCATTTCTAAATTGGGTCTTTAAATTTGAGGGTCCTAATGTATCTTATTTCTTTATATATTCTAGAGTGCAGACCTTTGTCTGAGCACTTATGAGTAAAGATTTATTTGAAATTTGTAGGTTGTCTTTTCACTTTGTTGACAATTTATTTTGCTGTGCAGAAACTTCTCAAGAAGTGTTGATCACAGTTGTTGATTCTTTCAAGTGCTTCCCATGTGAATACATGTTTGTTCATGAACTCTTCGCCTACCCCTATGTCTTCAAGAGTTCCTCTTACTTTCTCTTCCAGGAGATTGAGTGTTTCTGTTTTAATGTTTAGGTCTTTAATCCATTTTGACTTTAGCTTAGTGCATGGTGATAGACCTGGGTCAAGTTTTAGTCTTCGGCATGTAGAAAGCCAGTTTTTTCAGCACCATTTGTTAAAGAGGCTGTCTTTCTTCCAGTAAGTGTGTTTGACCCCTTTGTCAAAGATAAGGTGGCTGAATATAAAGGAAAAAATTAAGATTTATTTTTTAAGGAATCTCCCCACTGATTTCCATAATGTTTTCATGAGTCTGTATTCCTACCAGCAGTAGAGAAGGGTTCCCTTTCCCAAAACCTCTCCTATGTTTGTTGTTGGTTGATGCTTTTTATGATAGCCATTCTTTCTGGGATGAGATGGTATCCCAGTGCTATTTAAATTTGCATTTCATGGATGGCTATTGATGAGGAGCACTTTTTCAGCATGTAGAAAGCCAATTTTTTCAACACCATTTGTTAGTCTATCTTTCTTCCAGTAAGCGTATTTGGACCCTTCATCAAAGATCAGATGACTGAGTGTGTTCATAGATGCTTCTGTATCTTTTAATCTATTCCATTGATGCTCAGGTCTATTTTGTTGCCAATACCATGTTGATTTTATCACAGTGGCTTTGTAGTATAATTTCAAGTCAGGAATTGTGATGACTCCTGCCTTGTCTTTGTTGGCCAGGATTACTTTTGCTCTTCTAGGTCTTTTCTGTATCAAAACAAATTGTAGAAATGATTTCTCTAGATCTGGGAAGTATGTTGGTGAGTTTGATAGGGATTGCATTAAGTCTGTATAGCAATTTTGGGAGTATGGCCATCTTCACGATGTTGGTTCTTCCTACCCAGGAGCATGGAATATCTTTCCATTTTTTGAAATCATCTATGATCTCTTTTTTTAGGGTGTTGTAATTTTCTGTGAAAAGATCTTTGACTTCCTTGGTTAAGTGAATTCCAAGGTATTTCATTTTCTGCGGTGCTATTGTAAAAGGTATTATTTCTACAGTTTCCCTCTCAGTGTATTTGTTATGCATGAAGAGGAATACTACTGACTTTTGAGTATTGACTTTGTATCCTGCTATGCCACTGAATTTCTGTATCAATTCTAGTAGCTTCTTGGTGAAATTTTGGGGTCTTGCATGGAAAGTATCATGTCATCTGCAAATAGTGATAATTAAACTTCTTTACCTATTATTCTCTTTATTTCTCCCTCTTTTCTAATAGCTGTTGATAATGATTCCAAAACTATATTGAATAAGAGGAGTGATGGAGGACATCCTTGTCTTGTACCTGATGTAAGAGTAAAAGATTTTAGGTTTTCCCCGTTTACAATTATATTTGCTGTTTGGTTGTCATAGATGGCTTTTATTAAATTGACATAGAGGCCTTCTATTCCAATTTTCTTTAGGACTTTGAAGATGAATGAATGTTGGACTTTGTCAAAAGCTTTTTCTGCATCAATTCAGATCATCATGTGGTTTTTAGATTTTAGTATATTAATGTAGTGTATTACATTTATAGATTTTCAAGTATTGAACCATCCTTGCATCTCTGGGATGAATCCTACCTGGTCATGGGTGTATGATCTTGGTGATTTGATGTATTCTGTTTGCTAGGATTTTATTGAGCATTTTTGCATCTATGTTCATGGTCACATTGGCCTGTAGTTCTCTTTTTTAGTTGTGTCTTTCCCTGGTTTTGCAATCAGTATAATACTTGCCTCCAGAAATGGTTTTGGGAGGACTGCTTCCTTTTCAATTTCATTGAAGAGTTTGAGGAGTGTAGGGATTATGTCTTCTATAAATTTCTTGTAGAATTCAGCTAGGAATCCATCAGGACCTGGACTTTTCTTTGTTGGCAGGCCTTTTATTACGTTTCATATCTCATTGACTGTTATTGGATTATTGAAAGTTGTTCTATCTTCTTGATTCAGTTTTGGTTATTTCTACATTTTGAGGAATCTGTGAATTTCTTATGTGTCTTCTATTCTGTGAGTGTAAAGATTCTCAAAGTAGCTATTGATAATCTTCTGAATTTCCACTGGGTCGTTGGTGATTTCACCCTTTTCATTCCTTATTGCTTGCATTTGATTTTTTTCTTTCTGCTTTTTGTTGAGTTTGGCTAGGGGCTTGTAAAATTTATTTAGTCTTTCAAAGAACCAACTTCTTGATTTGTGGATTCTTTGTACTGTTTTCTTCATCTCAAATGAGTTAATTTCTGCTCTAATTTTATGATTTCTTCTCGTCTTTGGGCTCTGGGTTTGGTTTGTTCTTCCTTTTCTAGATGTTGGAGGTGCAACATTAAGGTGTTTATTTGTAACCATTCTGTTTCCCTAATGTGTGAGTTCATAGCTACGATTTTCTCTCTGAGACCTGCTTTCCCATAAATGTTCCAAAAGTTCCAGCAAGTTGTGGTTGAATTTTCATTGAATTGTTGATATTGTCAAATTTCTTGTTTAATTTAATCTCTGCCCCATTGATTGCTGAGTAGGGTGTCATTTAATTTCCATGAATTTATCAGGTTTTCTTGGTTTCTTCTGTCATTTATTTATACCTTCATTGCACTGTAGTAGGATAATATGCATGGGATAATTTCTTTTTTCTTGCATGCACATTATCATAACCAATGGACTAGTATGTGGTCTATTTTAAAAAATGACCCCTGTGAAGCTGAAAAAAAATTGTATTCATGTGTTTTTGGGTGGAACGTTCTGTATATGTCCACCAGGTCCATTTGTTCTAAGCTCTGGTTCAGTTCTGCTACTTCTTTGCTAACATTTTGTGTGACTGAGCTATCTTTTGGAGATAAGAGGGTGTTAAAGTATGTTAAGATTGTGGTCTTGGATATTAGATTTTTCATGTCCATTCATATTTGTCTTACATAGTGGGGTGCTACTGTGTTTCTTGCATAGATATTTATGAGTGTTACCTCTTCCTCTTGAATTTTTACACTAACCAATATATAGTGGCATTCTTTGCTTCATTTTTCCATTCTTGGTTTGAAGCTGAGACTGTCTGAGAACAGAGTTGCTACTCCTACTTTTTTCTGAGGTGCTGGGGCATGTAGTATTGTTTTCTATCCTTTGGATTTAAGCCTATAAATGTCTTTTTGAGTTAAGTGTGTTTCTTGTATACAGCATTTTGTTGTCTAGTCTATTTCTCTTAATTGGTGAATTGAGTTCATTTACACTGATGGTTATAGTTGAAATCTGTTGACTTACGATTTTCATGATATTTCCGTGCTATTGTTACTCCTTTTTATCCTGTGTTTAATTGTTTGCCCAATTTAGTGGGTTCCTTCCATTCTCATTTGTGGAGTTTTGGTCATTGTGGTCTCTCTCTAGAACATCTTTCAGTAGCCTGTGTAGGGATGGTTTTGTCATTATGAAATTCTTTAGCTGTTCTTTATTGTGGAAGTATTTCACTTCTCCATCAAACTTGAAAGAGAGTTTTGCAGAGTGGAGTAGTCAGGGCTGGAATTTTTTTTCATACAGGACTTGAAGAGCTCTGCTCCCATGCTCTCCTTGCCTTCATGGTTTGTGTAGAGAAGTCGGCTGTAATTCTGATGGGTATTCCTTTGAATTTGATCTGCTTCTTTTCTCTAGCACCTTTCAGTATATTATTCTTGTGTTGGATTATATGTCTCCGTGTGTTTCCAGTTATGTTGAAGTTATTTGGTGTTTTATATGCTTCGGTTACCAGAATGTTGGATTGTTTCCTTATATTTGGGAAATTTTCTACGATTATTTCTCCCAAAATTCTTTTTATTTCATTTGTATTGACTCCTTCATTCTCACTGATGCCTATTAATCTCACATTTTTCATCTTGCTATCATCTTGCAGGTGATGAATTATTTTTTTCCTGCATCCTCATTGTTTTCAGGAGATCCTTTCTCACCTTTTCACTAGCTGCACCAGCATCTTCAGGATCTGAAACTCTGTCTTCGCTTTCACTCAAAAAGTTTTTTAGACTCATGATTGATATTTTATGTTATTTTATATCTCTTTCACTCTGCTTCATGCAATCTATTTCTTTCTGGTATTGCTCATTCCAGGAATCCATCATATTTCTGATCTCCTCTATTTTTTTTTTTAATCCATGTCTTCTTTAGAGGTAGCTATTAATTCTTTTAATGCAGAGTTTTTGTTTTTTTGTTTTTTAAAATTTGGTCTCCCCCATACATTTCTGGATTTGATTCATTACTTCAAATTCTATATATTCAAATTTTCTTATTTCAGGCATTAATTCTGCTATGAGATCCTCTATACCTTTATGCTGTTGCTTCTTTGCTTCTACCTCTGTTAATTCATTCATTTCAGCTGAGCTATTGTCCTCTGCACTTATTGGTGGACTCAAAGCCTGAGATTGCATTTTGCTCCTAGTCTTTGTCATTTTGTATAGCACTGACCTCTGACCTTTGGTGTAGAGCTTTGGTGCAGTTATAACCTTAGCATGTAATGAGATTCAGGTGCCAGTCTATTAAGTTTGAGATTTTCCAGTTGTGCCTGGCCTGGATCTAGCTATTGCATTCAGTTCCGTTTTGCTATAGCTCTTGTGGTACAACTGTGAACCTGTGGTTCCTCTCTGTTGGGTCCGTGGTCCGGGGAGCACTGGAGAGTGCAGAATCTCTCCCATACATTTACCAGAACAGTCAGGAGTGGATCTGATGCAGGGAGAGTCAGAAAAATTTTCACTTGCTAGGCAGGCTTGGGGGATGGGGCTCGAGAGAGTTGCTGGACATGTCAGTCTGAACATTTTTATTTTTGAAAGACAGTCAGACTAAGAAAGTGAAATGCTGAGTTTTTTTGCATTTTATTGGAACAGGAACCATTTTTGTGTTATGTCAGATTTCCAGGCTTGCCATTAAATGACCAATGTGAACTTACTGAACACTGTGCTAGCTCATTTGCCAGATGAAGAAGTTACAACTGAATACTTAATGCAGGGTCTCCTGTGATTGATCCTGACAAAGGGGTCTGGCCATTCCCCAGAGGATAGGTATTGGTGGGATAATATGGCTCCTTGGTCCCAGTGTGGCATGATAGGGTCTATAAAACATGAAGGAAATGCAGGCTTCTAGATCAGAACATGGCACGTAGTAGGGACTTAGTAGACATCTTAAATGATTGATTCAGCCTTTATCTTATTAAAGAGCTAAGGAGAAGCCCTTAAAACACTGTTAAGAAAAGAATTCAGGGACTGCCTCCTACATTCTTGGTGTGTTAGATGACTTTGCCACCTAATTCCCACACACTCAGATTAATGTCAGACTGCTCACATCTGTTGAGATCCTAGGCCTTAAGAATCTTCTTTGAAAAGTTCTGGCAGCTCCAAAGATTAGCCATAATGTTCACATTAAATATTGAATTCATAATTTTCTGTAGTGATGGTAACTTTTAGGCATACAACGAACACTTCGAAAGCATCGTGAAAGGCATATTTATCATTGTTCACAGATTAACTAATCACAGAACACAATTATGTTCTGGTTTCATATCCAGGTGTGTCACTCCACTTAAGCACCTGCCCTTGCCATTTGAGGAAATCATGAATGGCTTTTCTTTAGGTGAAAAGAAGCAAGTTTTGAGTTCAGTTCCCTTCTTGCAATTGTTATCAGTCTTTTAGTAGCACAGGTGTGGCACAGGATAGCAGGAGAAACAGGCAGAGTACAGAAGCAGCAGTTCAGCTCTGGAGTCAGTAAGATCTCAGCCCAAAATCCCTGAGCAATGTATTCCCCAAAACAGAAATTATTTTAATATTTCTCTCATGGTGTTGTGATGGCTAATGTACTGCTCCTGTTAAAGACTCTGGCATATGCATAGCTGCATCATGAATGTCTGCTAAGGAAGCACTGTCCCTGGAGAAGGGTCTCAAGGATTTGTACAATTTGGAGTTAGGTCCTGAGACCTGAGACTTCAGCTCTCTGAGGACTTGATTCAGAGAGTTGTAGATAAGGTTAATGATTTTTTCCCTTATATTTTTCCATATTGCTCAGGAATTGTAGGTAATGAATAGTTATTTGTGTAGTGGAAGGAAAATACATTCTCACTTTTGCACTTATGGGAAAGATGGAAACACCTGCTACCATGTGCCCCAAATCACACAAATGCTTCTTTCAGACAAGCTTGCCTTTCTCCTCAACAAAATGACCATGGCTTATTCTTCATCCTTCATTAAGCTCTTCCTCTCTCTTAAGTCATTGTTATCAGGAAATACATTGGAGGCTATTTTTTCTAAATCTTATCTAGAAGAAATGAAATCAGTGAGTCCCAGAGTTTTCCACACTCCAGGCATTCATTGTAGCACTATTTATAATAACTAAAAGATAGAAACACCTAAGTGTCCAACAATGGTAGGTGAACAAAGAAAACAAGACACACATACAAAACAATACTATTAAGCCATAAAAAGAAAGAATTCTTGTCATTTGTAATAACCTGGGTAAAATCAGAGATCATTATGTTACATGAAATAATCAAGACAAATACCACGTGGGTCTTACTTACCAGTGGAACCTAAAAAATGTTAACCCTTTAGAAGGTGACAGTAACAGTAGAATGATGTATACCCAAGACCAAGGAGAAAGGCTGTAAAAGGCTGGTCCATGAGCACTAAGCTACTATTTGATAAGAGCAATTTTTGTTCTATTTCACAGTAGGGTGACTTTAGATAATTATAATGTACTTGTCTCAGTTACTTCTCTCTTATTGCTAGCAGAAACTATCTGACACCTAAAATTAAGAAAGGAAAGGTTCAGTTAGCTCACGGTTGGTGGAGGTTTCAGTCCATGCTCAGCTGGCTCCAAGGTAGAGAGTGGGAGAGGGAAACACGTCATGGTGACAGAAATAGCAAAAGCAAATTGGCAGGAGCAGTGGCAGCAATGGCCACAGAGAGCAGGTCTGTGTTCCTTATGTTGTGTTCAGGCTATCATCCACCCCAGGCTGGGTGTAGCACTCACACCCATTAACTCAGCACTGGATCATGAGTTATCACAAACTCTCCAAGCCAACCTATGACTTATATGAGGCTTTGGAGGGACAACTAGACACAAACCATAACAGCACTGTATATTATAAAGGTGCTATTAGAAAGAATTTCGATGTTTCACAAAAAATGACAAATATTTACCTAATATGAATAATACACAATGCATATATGCACTGAAACATCTCATGGTACCCCATGAATACATGTAACTTACATATGAATAAAAATATGAGGAATCTGAAAGAGAGGGGAAAAGAGCCAACTTCCTAGCTTAATCTCACGTTTCATGGTCTGAAATTGTTTAATTATCCAATGATGCTTTTCCCAGTGAGTTTCTAAAGTTAACATTAGAGATTCTCATGCAAAAAAGAATCTTATAAACATTCCAAGGTCTATTTGTGTAAGGATTTTTTTTTTCATTTTTGCCAATGCATTTTTTCTGTGTTGACAGTTAAAAATAGCATGCTCCCTACTGATAGTGAGGCTATCTGTTTCACACAGAATTCAATAGAATGTTCAGTTAGTCCTAATCCATAAAAAACATTACTCTTCTGGGTCAGGTAATACATCAAGTGACACGTTGAAATACATTCTGGAAGGGGACTGACAGAGAACATATGTGGTTTATGTATCTTAAACCTTTGCTTCAAATGAACTAAATACAGAATTCTCCCAGGTCTAGGGCTTGACTTCTAGACTAGACTCTGAATGAAATTGCCTTCATTAGCTTTCAATATTAGGGTTTTGAAGTCTAGATCAAGCGCCCTTACTACTCTTAGTGTGAGCCCTTCAGTGTTCATTAATGGTTTTAGATTTATTTTAGGAAATGAACATTTTATGGGTCAAGGTTGCCTCAGGTTTATTGTGCTGCAGTCTGATGTCATAGCAAGGACTAACTCCCTTGGATCCTTACTTTTATGTAAGTCTCAGAGATTTTTTTAAACTCTCTCTCTCTCTCTCTCTCTCTCTCTCTCTCTCTCTCTCTCTCTCTCTCTCTCTCTCTCTCTGTGTGTGTGTGTGTGTGTGTCTGACCAATATGCTACCTAAAATATAACAGAAAAGGGGAAAAGTGTGTCTCTGTTTCTGTCTCTGTCTGTCTGTCTGTCTCTGTCTCTCTCTCTCTTCCCACTTTCTGTGATATTTTAGGTAGCACATTGGTCAGATTTCATATTTCTTCCACATAAATATCCACTGACTAACATCTTAGGTATATCTTCCAGAATCGAACACCCCTGAGAAATTGTTCATTCCTCAAGACAGATGATCAAAGCATATTTCTTACATATCCTTTTGTAGTTTTTATTCTTATCTTTTAGATCCTATAGGCACACAGATAGCTGAGACAGTCTACGCTTAGCTCACCTAAAATTTTCAATTAAAATTTTAAATGTTTTTTGCTTAAGGAATTAGTTTTGTAAGTCTGTAACTTGTTTGTGGAATTGTCCTTTCTTTGTAGTGAATAATTCATTATGAAAGATTTCCTTGGAAGTTTTAGCACAGAAAACCCAAGGAGAGTGTTGTTTGTATCCAAAATCTCTCCCAAAAGTCTCACGTTCAGAGGTGCGGCTTTCCCAAGGTGATTGGATCATAAGCATGGGCACCAGCCTCATCTACACAGCATTCATAGCTGAATGTGCTGCTGGCATGGATGGACCAGTTGGAGGAGGTGGTCCCTGGGGCCTCACCTGAGGGGGAGATGTCACTTGTGGGCTTGCTTCCTGCTCTCTGCTTTGCACTGGCTGTGGGCTGAGCAGCCTTCTTCTCCAAGCCTCTGCACTGTGACGTTTTTTGCTTGACAGCCAGCAGACCATGGACTGAATGCCCTGAGCCCTCTGCCAAGTTAAGCCCCCTCCCCATCAAGTTGCAGGTTCCAGTTATTTTGTCTTAGGTATGGAAAGGTGACTAGTACAGAGGGTGTATCAACAACATAAAAAAAATCAAAGAGATAAGTGTTTTAATTCCCATGAATATGCTCCAAAAGTTGTATTTTCAAATTAACAATTTACTCACCAATTATTAAGACACATGCTGGGTAATGTATGTAATTATCTGATTTAATCTTTGTCAAGAGACCCAGCCCAAGCCCAGGCCCTGAGAGTGTGTGGGAGAGCTTCCACGCTCTGCAGAACCTCTCCAGACAGAGCCCAGGCTGCCTCATGAGCGAAACCTTCTACTATGCTCTCCGGACCCCTACACCGCTCTGGAAGTGAAACAAAGACTTCTCTTACTTTTATATTGTCAGGTAAAAGTAGCTCCCCACTGTGATGGCTAAACTTGATTGTGTCAGTTTATTTGGCTTGGGAGTTTACTGGGGCTTAGAGGAGAGCACCTTGGATGCATTGGAGTGGGCCACTGGGGTGTCTATGTCTGATCTTTGCCCCTTCCTCTCTCGTGCTCTTACTCTGCCTTTATTCAGCCACACAAACTCTGTACACTTGGTCTGTCACTCCCTTCAGCTGTGATGTTTCTCTCTTGGAGCCAACCAGTAATGGATTCAATCCTCTGCATGGTGGTACAAATTCAATACCTGCTTTATTCTTTCATTTTTATTTTTTGTTTTAAAGAGAAAAAAGGTAAACAATGAAACTGAGTTTCAAAACAGGTTAGTAGGACAGTTGCAAGGTAGTGCAAAACTATCTTAACTGTCTCGTGTCTATGTATTTTTTTTTCCCTTTTCCCTTTCTTCTGTACCCCTTTCCTCCCTTAAACTTTGGGTTTTGGGCTTGTGTTCCAGTGATAGGAAAGGTAGTGCACTAAACCATGAGACAATTGTCCAGCAAATGACAGTCCGCTTTCAAGTCCAATTCATATTTTGCCCTAACGTATAGTCTTTATCATTACACTGCTCTGTCTCTTCCTGTGGCCTTGAGGCAGAGACATCCTTCTTTTTTTGTCACTTAAACAGTTTTTAGTAAATTGACATACTATAATGATTAGCAGATTATCTTTTCCCTATGACCAAGAGGCACACTTTAACACGATCTTTCCTAGAGGGAGAGGTGGTGACTTATTCCGTTATTTGTAGCACAGGAATGAATTCCTACTTGGAAACACAGTAGACCGCTAAGAGTTTATAACATCCAACTAGTCGGTGAATGTTTTTCTTATATGTACTCTTAGAAGCAGTAGCTAGCCCATATCCAAGTGGCTCTGCAACTCGCTCCACTGAATTAAAAAGATCAAGTTTAATATTTAAAATTTCTGCCTTCAGAAGACTTTAGTTATCGTAGAGTATTTTCTCAAAGTAAACTCCTCCTGTTTTCAAGGTTCCAAAATGTAGAAGTCTGAGGTTAATCTGTTGTAAGTCTTTTATAACATTCACACACACACACACACACACACACACACACACACACACACTTATTAAGAACGTAATATTTAATCAGGAAGAGACGTAACGATGCTTTTCTTAATCCAAACTCAAAGCGAGTTCCCCAAAGGATAACTTTTTGTTCAGATTTGCAAAGGGCATTTGCACATGATTCTCATTTTTATTCTTTTTCTTCTGGAAAATTTATTGATTTCTTATGCTACTGAAAGTCATCGTGGAATTTCTGAGATTCTCTTGGGCACATTACCTGTATCTTTTTGCAAGGCTGTTTTCACTTCTTTGCAGATATCGTTGAGGTATCAGAAAAAAAATCCCCAGTTTTATTTCTGTATATTAAAGTCAATTTAGAAAGTAATTGAGTTCACTGAGGTTAAGCACTGTAGTAGTATAGGTATGCATGAGATTATGGAAACAAGACATCTTCATCTTTTTTCTTAAGGTTATCCTCCCACCCTCTACCCTATTATAGTTATCTTGATCCTAGTATTTATGCTGTCCCATTGTATATACTAGCAGCTTCCATTTCAGGTGAAGTTCTGCTCTTTTATGTATACTCTTCTACTGTCTATTCCAGACCTGCTACTAATTCTCATTGTGGTCTTAAACATATCTCTCTGAATGTCCCACTGTGATTCATCCATAAATTATTTGGGAGCATAAAAATGACCAAACATGAGATGTCACACCGTTGGATTGCACTAGATGGCTTAATAATTACACTGAAATCACTAGTATCAAAAATGAGTTTTAAAGGATAAAAACAAATGATACAAACTATTAATTAATCAGTTTATAAAGCAGTCTATTGCTTTCTAAAGGAAATTGGGTATACGTTCCTTTCAACATCCTCTTTAAAATTATCCTTGTGAATCATTCTGTGGCTAATAGTAAGTTAGAACTTCGTTTCTCTTCTTTTGACTTCTCTGAAGTTATGTACATTTTTGATCTCCTACTTTGTAAGATTAATTTCTAAGTCTGATAGGAACATGAATTTGTGTGCTTCACTTATTGTCACAATAATATCTGGAGGAAAAGAACCGGCAAACTACTTCCTAACTGACACTTTGTTGAGAGCAAAAGTCACAGAACTTTTAAGTCCCCATACCATTCACCTGAGAGTATGTTGATGTCCTAGGATTCCAAATATTCTCCACTGTCCTCGCAGCCCTGAGTCTTTAACATGGTGGCAGGTGCTTTGGAGCTTGACTTCTGTCTGGGGTCTGCATGTGTTCTGAGGTTTATATGTTTTTCCTTAGGGTGCTCTTGCATCTTAGGAAAAGATGAACAGAAAAGGAAATTTAACAGAATGAATATAAAAATTTCTGGTTAGAAGAGCCCACATCAAAACCTTGGCCATTGTTTCAGGAGAAACCTGAGTCAGTTCTCAAGTAATAGTTCACTGAGGACAGGAGAAAGCCACTCTGATGGAGTGTGGGTTTGTTATCCTTTGTCTCATTTCTAGTCATTATCCTCTCCTTTGTTTGGCACCCTGATGTCTGTTTTGTAGCTCATTGTTTTTATCTTAATCTGTTGTCTAATAAATTCTCCAAAGCTGTTAGCTAAAAAGGGCTTCAGCTGACATCATTTGTTGTGTAGTTTTTAAAATATTTTTTAATAAGTTTCAATTTATCTTACCTTTTGCAACAACTCTAATTATTTCAACTGCATTTTTAGAGACTAAAGTTTAGAGGTCACTTATGCAAAATTTTACTGTTAAAAGTGCTCTAAGTCTTTCAGGTCTTATCCATACTATTTTGTCTTGTCCTTTGGACCACTAGCAGCATAATTTTCATTTCTGCTCAAGATATCTTCAAGTCTCTTCAGCTATTATGATGCCTACCTTTTATTCACTTCCAGGGATTAACTGTAGGCCTTAAACTCTCCATCGGAATTTCATCAGTTATTGAAGCAGAATTGAATCTAAAATTTAGAGCAATTATCATCATTTTTATAAGTCTTTGAGAAAATGTAGGAGTTAAAACATAAAATTAAAACTTTAAGAATTAAAACACACATATATGATAATATCAATAATGGTAACAGACTGGAACTTCTGGCTAAATATGTGATTATAATTGGTTTTTCCTAATAAAGGGTTCCAGGCTCACATATGAGCTAACAAGGAAAGCAACACGATTAATTATTGGTATCTGCCAGGCCTCTGTATGGAGAAAAATAGCCTGATACTTTCAGTGTGTTTGTCATTCTGGGCATATGTAGACGCATAGCATTCCAACCTTATCGTGAGTCTCAGACATCCTCTGCTCCAATTTCTTCACTTTACAAATTAGGAAACAAACTACAGGGACGAGAAGAGCCTTATCTAAATTACACTAAACTGACACTGTGTCACTGAAAAACAGAACATTTTAAATCTAGTGTTATAGTTCGAGTTCTTGACTCCATGGAGAAAACACCAACTGCTGCACAAGGAATAGGGGGCAAGTTCCTTTTTCCCTTCCACTGCAGGTGCCTTTCTAGCTTCCTGTGCTTCTTGCATTCTGTTCTCCTCGCCATTTTCCTTGACCTGCTCTCTCTTAGCTCTCACCTGACCTGCCTTCATGCTCTATACCTCAGTCTCCACTCCCATCTTTTCATTCATTTCATCTCCACCAAAGCGGAGCTGTCTTACATCTCTCACTGTTGTGTTATACACAAACATATTTTAAAAATGCTTCATGCCTTATGTCTCCTGTGGGCCGTTTTTGTCATAAAAATGGAGTTCTTCAAGGTACAATGTCTAAATAATTGGTAGCTGAAGTCTCAGGAGACCGGTCCTGGCAAGTCATGAGACACTTTTGCAGGGGGTGTGTCAGCAGCAGCAGCCATTTGAGCAGGGCCAGTCTTGATCTTATGAATTCATCCATGTGTTTTGTTTTATTACCTCACACTCACTGAACTTCCTAAATCTTTGATTCTCTTGCTTCTGGATGGTTTATAATAAACCAGTGGGGTTCTCATTTTATAGCTGTAGAAATAAAAAATACAGGAGTGACAACTTTCCCCAAATCTATTGCCGGGTAGCAGTCTGGCTGGAGTGGACCTACTACCTGTCAATATCCAGCTTCTGCACCCTGTTCCTTAGCTCGCAGAGCCCTCTGGATGCTTTGACTCAGGTAAAACCCCAATTCTTCTCTTATTCTGCTTTCTACAGGCTCAGAACACTTCAATGTAAATTGAAGGTGTTGATTGGTCATTGATATTTTATTCTTCAAATGTAAAGTTTTCAACTGAAAAGTGTGAGAACTGGACATATTTTTTCCATAAGAAATAATGAAAAACCAAACAATTTCTTTTGAGGCCCCCCAAATACATCTTTCAATTCATTTTTCCAGAACTTTAACAAATCTTAATCATTCCTGACTTTAAGTCTATTATGGCTCTCTGTTTTTCTGTTAGCTTTACTCCTGGCATCACTAACTTTCTTTGGAACCATGGTTATGATATTTTATGCAAAAGAATTGCCAAGAAGTGCACAATGATAAATATTTAAATGTGCTAACTCCAGAACTATACATTTTTTTGCGAGAAAGAAATACTCAGACTGAAGCATGCCAGGTTAACCTAGAATGTGTTCATTACTGCTAATTTATACATCACAAATTAAACCTATTATTATATTTTAAAGACCCAGTGTCTAGGGACACTACCTCAACTAGGCTGACCCACTGCTTATCAAGATGGAATCAAGATGTGAACTCAATAACACTGTATGATGCAAAACTCCATGATATTTAAAAACCCTAAGTCACTGTGATTTGACAGTCCGAATTCAACTGTGCAACTGCAACAGAATGAGAGGCCAAAAGAAACATTATAGACAGTTTTGTGTATTAAATTTTAAAGACTCATTTAATATTCCTCAGCTCTATGTGAAAATTTTGGCTTTGAAACATAGGTGATGATTAATAAGGCTGAACTAAAAAGAAAGCCAAAAAAGTAATAAAAGTTTATATAATGCGATGTAAACAAAGTCACTCTTGCCTCCCAATCACCAATCTTATAAATTTGCTTAACACTTTTGACTGTAAGACTGAAAAATTATATAGATCACATATTTTATAGTAAGGAAACCATAGTCAGACTTGTAGTGATGTCTCAAAAATCTTACAACGTTTTAGTATATAAACAATTATGTGTGCATGCATATACAGCTTGTAGGTAGTTCAGAGACCTGATTAGAAATACAAATACTTTAGATAAGCACTGAAAATAGATTTCATCATATTCTAACTCATATTCACAGTTTGTAATTACCTGAAGTATTATACTGATAAGAATTTAGAGCTTGCATCTAAATTCCTGCAGGAAGCTGCCATGATTCATTGTTGTCTATGTGTGGAGTGTGGAGTTTAACAGCACAAGTGTGCTGAATATTATCTAGTTCTGACTTATGGGATGAAAATTTCTATAAGTCCTTATCATTAGAGGAGAGAAAGCCTGACTCTATCATCAGACAAACTTCTTTATCTTCACTGAATGATATGCCTAAATTTTAGTTTTCTCCTTTATAAAAGAAACTAATTAGAACTGCATAGTCTCCTTAATAAGATCTTTGCTAAAGGTCTCATTAAATAGGTAGCTCTTGAGTTTGTACATGATTCTCATAGATTATACTTCATAGCTGAAATCCACAAAGTTGCTGGGTCTACTTCCCGGGAACTCAAATTAGAGGTACGAAGGTATTACTTTCAACATTATTTTTCTGTAGCTCCTCATGTTGCAGAAATTTACCTGAAGTCTATGTCTCTACAAGAAGGGATAAAATTGTGACTGGATGTTAGAGTGAAGGATTCAGTTTTTGTGTTTATAAGCTTTCCATCTCTATGACAAAAATAGCATTTTAATGAAATAAAGGTTTATTTCTGGCTTACAGCTTACAGTCAGATGACTTGCTTTCAGTCCTGTGTAAAAGCAGGAATATGGCAGCAGGGTGTGACGGAAGAAAAAGCTGCTCACCTCATGACAACTAGGCAGGAAAGAAGAAAGGAAGAAGGGGCAGCAGCAGCATGGTTCAGCCTCCAGGTCACATTTCTGTGACTTGCTTGCTTCACTTAGGTCCTGCCTCCTAAATTTTCATCACCTCCCAACAAAACCATCAGGTTATGAATCCATCAGTGACTTAAGCAATAAATTTACAGCCCTCCTGATCCAACCATCTTCGCAAATTCTGCCTCTGCACCTTGCTTCATGAACAAGGTAACCAAGCCTTTAACAGATGAGCCTTTTGGGGAACAGGTTAGGTCGAAATTCTAACAGTTGGGATGAGAAAGCTCTGGGTTTGATCTGATCAAACAGTAGGGAAAAAGAGGCTAACTTGTGGAGAGGCATTATGATAAATGATCATTTCAGGTTTCTGGAGATCTTTTCAGTCTAGACCCTACTATCCTTAGGAAACATATTTTCTTTTTTATTTTCTGTAGTGAACTTGGAGTGGTTCACATTTTCTCCAATGTTTTGACCTGAATGCACTTATCCTCTCAATTGGTATAGCTTTCCAGACACTTGACTGTCTGGTCTTGGCTTTCTATCTGGATTTACTGGGAGTTTCCTGTTAAGTTTTTCCTCTCTAGTGTGGTACTTCAGAATGCCTTTTCTGCTCTTCCTTCATTTCTTTTCTGATCCTCTTTCTCTTCCTAGAAACTTGTACCGGTGAGATATTTTCCTTGCAAGCCTCAAAGCATATTGAAAAAAATAATGCACCATGATTTCCTTTTGCTCTCAGTTAATGTTTTTGTCCTTTCCAAATTCATATCATGGAATCTAATCTCCAATATGATGGCATTTGGAGGTGGTCCCTGGGAGGTGATTATATAAAAACTGAGCCCCAGAAATGAAATTAGCACTGGGATGAAAGAGGCCCCTAAGCACTCTTGTTTTCCTTTTTGGCATGTGAAAGCACAGCAAAGGGTGCCACCTATGAACCATAGTAAACAATGGTCTGTTGGTTGAGCCGACCAGTCCATGATATCTATATTAGTGTAGCTGGAACAAAGGCATCCATGTTTCAGTGTGTTTTCTTTTGCTACATCAAAATAGCAGAGATAGATATCCCTGATTTATAGAAGAAAGATTTACTAGCACATGGTGCTTGAGGTCTGAAGGCCTGATAGCATAGCTAGCTTCTTGATTGGGCCTCACAGTGTGTCACATATGACACCATGGCAGGGGAGGTGGGTGTCTGCAAAAAGGCTAAAGCATCAAAGTATCCACATTCAAAACCACTTGTTGCCATGGTAATGAGGCCAGTCCCAGGACATAACCAACTGCTTCCAAATGTGAGGGGCACTGATCCTTTCCAAGATGAGTGCCCTCGTCCATGTATTGCCCTTGGTAAGTCTCGCCACCTCTCAACACATGTCCATCCATCTGTGCATCAAATTTCAAGAAGAGTTTTGGTGAAGACAATGCCTCTCCAATTCGTGGCTGCCTCTGTGCTTGTGTTCGATTGCTTGTGTTCGATACTTCTCTGTGTGTTCTCTCCACCACAGTTCTATTAATTACTGTCTTCCACTGACTGAATGTCTAAACACCTCCAAGTGGAATCACTTCTCTGCGTACCACTGCTAATATCTTGGTGCTGTCCGTAATTATTTGTTATCGAGATCCAGAGTACCTTCTCCCAGTTCCTATCTGATCTTTTGGCTTCTTAGAATTAGGATGCTCCTTCCAAAACATCCAGCTCCATTATGTCTTTACTGGATTCTCTCAGTGACTATTCCCCTCTAAAAATAATTATAAATCCATGTGAGGCCAGATTCTAGTCACATCTCTTGGTACTGGGCTTTCCAGTACCAAGTGTGTTCTCTTCCACTTGTGGAAGTTCACAGACACAGTTTCTTTTATCTGCAATACCTTGCCTGCCTCTCTTCATTTGCCTAAGACTTGTAATTAATTTTCAGATTTTGGTTTAGTTGTTAGTTACTCAAGTAGGTCCTTCCTGCTGTTCTCAGATGTCTCTCCCCAAGTTACCAAAACATCATATACTTTACTGTCATTGTATTTTATTGTCATTGTGCATTTATCATCTTTTCTTGTAGCTCAATAGTCTGCTAGGGAAAAGAACTCTTTCTGTCTTGTTCATGGCTGTATTCATAATTGCCAGGTATGTCCTGATGCTTAAAAAGTATTCATTAGCAAATGGATGGATTCTTTTCTGCCTTGCTGGGCTACAATCCTACTCACTCTTCAAAATGCACCTTAAAAAACTATTCTACTGGCAGTTCCTGCAACTCCCCATCTTTAAGTGAGATTTACTCAGAATTTAAAAGCACATTATCATCATCATTTTTGTTGTACTCTTTTCCTGTTTGATTTATAATTATTTTCATCTTTTATAATCCCTTTTAGCCTCTGTAAGCAAGTGTCTATCTTATTTACCTTCATAAATCCTCCTTCTGAGAACCTTGATGATAAGACATTTAAGCAGCATAAAATTGCTTAAATCAGCCTAAGGTACTCATAAGGTAGGGCCAATTAATAAACTGCAGGCCTGTTACAGAAACACTTTGAAGTAATTACTTTTCAGCACATGTATATGACTAGAATTAAGATGGTATACTTAGAGCAGTTCTCCTGGTCTGAGCATTTTCCTATCTGTTTTAGAAAACAGTAAAAGTGAGAACTGCACTTTTGAAATACACTTTCCTGTGTGCAGCCACTTCCTAGCAGCACTTCAGAGAAGGACACTACCTGCACACAAGGGCCAGCACGTGGGGAGACTGTGCCCACAGCACGAGCAGGGCATGGATGTCTCGATCAGCGTGTGAAAGCCAGGGCCCCCAGCCAGGGGCTAGCTCGTTGGAATGCTGAGACATCAGGTAAAAGTCCCCTGTGACCTTTAAACAGTAGATGGGGCCTTTGGAGTGACAGAAGGCTGGGCTCAAGGCTCCCTGCCAGTGTTCTGGAGATTTCAGAAGTTCTGATGCTGGGAATCACCTGAGTCATGGCTTCTGCACATAGGACTATATAAACTAACCTCCAAGAACAGAAGTAATGAATAAAATTGTGTTGTTGAAGCATGATATAGCTTGCAAAAGCAATGTTAAGTTGAGATTCACTGAAAGTGATAGTGAGTTGCTCATGGTTCTATTTGCTACAACAGGTTGATCTGTGTCCTTCCCTCCTTGGGATATCACTGGAGCGAGGGACAAGGGGATAGAAAACATGTGTCACCTTTGTCTGAAAAGTTAAACCATTTTTTCTTGCATAATTTACCATCATTTTGGTTCACTTCTTTGACTTTAAGAGTTTGCAAAACTTTAGTGGCTCTGAAAGTTTTAGCTGCCCCAAGTAGTTTGACTTCTGAGTGGTTTTAATTTTTTTAATAAAAAAATAGTAAAAGAAATAGAAATAAACAATTACACATTTTAACACAGAAATTTAGAAATCTGACCATATGCAACATGGTAGCAGGACAGTCCTTTGACATTTTTTCTTGTCTGTTGTTTTCTTTTAACTAGTCACAACTCTCTTCTGTAAGGGAACATTATGTGGTTCTATTTCCATGTTAAATTGAAAGGAGGAACTTGGGAACCACAGTCTTGTGAAGTCATTTATCATTTTCCAGCATGCATTTCCAACAATATATTTTCCACGCATTATGTTCTACAGTTGATGCATTAATTCTGCCACTTAGGTGTGTTCATGCTTATTTCATAAAGGCTCTGAGGTGTTGCTTGGGCCCTGGGTGTAATGCACCAAGCACAGAAATAAAGTGCAATGTGCCTTTGCAGCTGGGAGGCCAGGACTCCTATAGAACCACAGCTGCCTCCTGGATTATTGCAGCAGTTCATCACACTTCTACATCAGCCACAGGGGGAAGCCATCTGCTCCATAACCAGACTGCCAGTCTTTCAGGATATGACCCTGGCTGTCCAGAGGGAAAGGAGAGAAATCCTGCCACTCCTGAATACAGCTGACCTGCAATCCTGGAGTGGAAAGTCAGAGGCAAAGCATTCAGTGGAGCTGGATGTCTGCAGCCTGGAAAAGAAGCTTAGGGGGCAATGTTTAACACAAACCAGAGGAGGAGCCGCTTACTGCAAGTTTAGCAGAGGTCTTGGGGCTGTGACATTCTGAGAAAGTGCCACTAAGCTTCACTGAGGAGCTTACAAGAGATTAGAGACTTGTCAGAAAATAGAACTGATTTAAGGCAAATAAAAGAACTTATGAAGTAGACAGGCATTTTATATTTAAAAGAAATAGAAATCGATTTAATGAGAGTAGACCACACATTTAGAAGGGATGGCTGTGCCCACTGTGAGAATGAAAATATTCTGCTTGAGGGGCATTGGGATCTTCATTCTTTAGAGCATTCCATTAAAATAATTTAGGCACAAAAATAATATATGTTCATTTCTTTCAGTGTCCTTCCTTTGAAATAATAATTTCAAGTATCATGAAGAGGAAAAAGTGCTCCACGTTCAGGATTCTCCATCTTTTGAAATATCCCTTCTGCCAGTCAGCTTTGTGTTAGTACCGTAGCCAAGTAACTGATGCAACCTCCTTATGAAATAAAGACAGGTCTTTTTCAGCTGTCATTCTGGAGATTCAGGACCAAGAGCAGTGGTCCCATTGGTTCGCATTTCTGGCAAGGTTCACACATTGAAATGGAGTGTGCATCAAGTGAATGCTAATACCAGGAATCGGGGAACAGACAAAGAGAAAAGGAAAAAGAAGGAGTGGTCAGGGTCTTACAGCTCCGTTCAAAGGCTGGGCCTCAATGACTTGAGGATCTTTCATCTGGTCTGACCTTCACCTCACACCAGCTCTTAGCAAGGGCCACTTTAGCCAGCAGGCTTTGTTGGAACATGCATTTAAGCCACAGAAATTTCGGAGTAACTTTCCTGTATCATTAGTGATCATCATTAGAATGAAATTAAAAACTACTAGCACCTCTAAACATTAGCAGGTGCAGCCATACTTGGAAGCATCTCTTAAGCAGCCAGGGAATCTATCTGTAGGAACTTTTCATCAAAATTGACTGAATAGAGATGAGCAGTACTCTCAAACACAGCAGAAGCAAACAGGAGGCCAATGCCGCAAGGCTTTGTAGATGATAAAAGGGAGAAGATGACATCGTGCCTGGCAGGAAGCAGTCAATGCTTTGTTGACAGATTTGCTGTAATAAGGGAAAAGTAAGACCTGGGAGTTGTCAGCCAGGCTGGAACGATGTCCAAGGGGGAAGGCTTCCCAGAGGAGGCATTTTCAGTGGAATCTTGAAGAAAACCAAGAGACAGGGACCAAGAAAGAAAAGAATTTTCTAGCGGGTCAATATAGAGCAGAAAAGAAAACCTTGCAAAATGAATAGTCAGCCAACTTAACTGAAATTCAGGATCAGTCCAGCTGTTGGTAGCATGCTGACAGAAGACAAGTTTATACAGGGGGCCAATGGTAATCATGATGTGTTTGTGGAATGAACATACACATTCTATGCATGTATTTTATTACTCTGTGTGATCTTACAAACATTATGAAATTCTCTATTTTTTAAAGTCCTCATTTGTAAATGAGCATAACAGTTTCATTAACTTCAAAAGTATAATTGTGGCCAGTACATAGTATAAAGGCCATGCAGAACAGACACTCAACAAATGTCTTTTTTCTTCTTATACTGGTGTTCTCAAAAGTGTCATTAAATAAAAGACTACAAAGAACAAGAGAAGGCCAGTAAATGAAAGCCATGTTTTAGGCATAGTGAATAAGTCTAGTTAGGAGAGAAAGAGAGAGGAGGGGTGGACAGAGGGGTTTTGCAAGGGGATCAGATTGAAAATGTGGAAGGGAAAATATTGTGGATTTCTGATCTAGAAGGCTCCAGATTAATAAAGAAGAGGAATATGGAAAAAAGAAGAGGGAACTCTCTTCTGCTCAACCCCAGCTCTTTTACTGGTTAGCTTTTTTCTAGGTAGCTCAGAAAGAATAATACAAGCATCTAAAACTACTTTTAAAAAATGCAGCAATATCACTATTAATGCTCACTGAAACGTGGGACTTTCTGATTTATTCCTTGGACCCACTGTGTGGGTCGGTGACAGGCTGGAATATATAGATTGCAGTGGTTATGTCTGTAAGCCTCCACTCCTGAGTACAGAAATTCCTTTAGTTAATATCATTCTGTCTTTGCTCTGTGCTACCAAGTTAAATTAACTTACATGTGTCTCCTCACCCCCTATACTGGGGATTGAACTCAGGACCTTGCACTTGCCAGGCAAGTGCTTATTCTACTGAGCTATCTCCCTAGCGCTTACATATATATTGATATGGTGCTTCTCATATGTTTGTCTTTCAGCTGTACAAAGGTGATAGTATGGGCAAGAAAATAGACTTGTCTCTATATTGTCTTGTATTTTGTAATAAGTGATAGTTTAATTTTCAATTTTAATATGATACAAATAGATGTTAATAAAATATATAAAAATACTGTTCTATAAAACAAAATATAAAAAATAAGAATAACAATAGTTAATGCAAAATATATCATAATCTTAGAAGTTATTAAAAATATAAGGTAGCTTCCTCCATCCTGCCCGCACTCACCCAGCCCCAGAGATGAGCCCGAGACAGCGCGGCTGACTCTGCCATCCTCCCCGATCCCGCCCACGCCCGCCCAGCCCCAGGGACCTCCAGAGACAGTGAGACCAACGCCAGCAACCTACTCGATCCTGCCAACGCCACCGAGCCAGAGACCTGCCTGAGACAGCGGCTGACTCCAGCGACCTCCTGGTTCCCGTCCCAAGCTCTCACAGTGAGTGGGAATTTGCACAACTCACCAGGCTTTCCAGATCAGTGAGAGTGTGGTGAGTCTGAGGGAGAGCCATTGGCTTCTTCCCACGCGTGCTACCTGGATCCTTGCCCACAAGCCCTCCAACCCAGTGACTGGCCTGAAAGCTCAGGACCCACTCACCAGCACCTTATCCGGATCCCCTGCCCTAAAGCCCACTGAACGAGTGGGAATTTCCCTGATTCTCTGGGCATCAAAGGTCAGTGAGTGTAGAACTCCAGGCCCACCGTGCCCCAGAGACATTTCCCAGGGATTCCCCCCCC